>OZ025292.1:381178880-381253880 GCA_964019185.1 Maratus speculifer
ATGACCAATAAGTTTATCTGAGCGAAGAATTCCCTGTCGGCTATCGCCCAGTTAGGTTAAACGGTAAAGCATCGGCTTTGTAAGCCAAGGACCCTGGGTTCAATTCCCGGCCTGGGCAATTTTCCGCTCATTTAGAATATTCAACTCGTATAGAAAAAAAATATTTTTAACTAAAGACGTGGAAATCACTACAAGAAATTAGATATAGGAAAAGAAATAAAGACATGAGAAATATGTACAAAATCGTTATCTGAGAAACTCAATACTATATATTGAACAGAGAATTTGCAAAACGTCTCGATTTTTTTCTCTGTATTTTTACAGAAAATTTTCACAGTGCATGCAAAAAATATTTCTGCGTAACAAATATTAAGGTGGCATTGTTACATATAATTAGAAGACATATAATGCATGCATTGCATTATTAATTAAAAAAAGGGAATAAAGTGCTTTCATTAAAAAAATGCATGCATTTTTATACAACTGTATTGAAATGAAAGAAAAAAAAATAATCCTTACAAACGCCTGATTAAAAAAAAAGTTTTTCACTTTTCCTTAGCGTTTCTAGGAAACGGGAATTAAAAAGCAATTGCGTCAATTTATCTATTCCGCTTTTTTAATCCTCTTAAATTTTACTCGTGTCTTTTTTTAAATATTTAATTAACATGCTGTCTACTAAATATATTTAACATATATTATCGTTAAATTTTGCTTAAAAATTTAATAACTAAATAAGCGGTTTCTTATTCAGCGTTTTTGTTATGAGTGATATTTTGTTATAACTTTAAATAGGAAATCAGAAAAAACTACATATCTATAAATAATAATTGAATTAAACATATAAATGTATATTTTTAATTTGACTTTATATGAAAATTCGCAATACTTTAAGTCTTCACCATCTATATATACATTAATAAACAACATTTTTGTCTATGTGCGTCTTATTATTTGTGGGGCGAGGTCTGCGGAAATTTATTGCACATACACACACATACACTCTGTAACTCTCGAAAAAAAAAGTAAATAGAACGAATTTTTCTATTGATTGTATTTCGTTAAAACAAGAAAATTCCCATTTTGGAAAATTTGCAATGGAAAATTTCTAACTTTATCCATTTTAACTATTTTTCTCAAGAAATATAGAAGATCGTAAAAATCATCTTAAATCGGCGAAATTTGAATTTTTGTCAAATCACAGGTGGTTTAAGATGCCTGGTATATGTGCTGCTTAATACTCAAAATAAGAGAAATGACATTTTTCTGTATTTTTACAACTCATTTCATAAAAAATAATAAATAAATAAAATAATAAAAGAAAATTTTGCAAATCTAGCAAAACATTTCTACTTTTTATTTATTTATTTATTTATTTATTTATTTTTTTATAAGAAGTTTTTTTAAGAAGAAAATTTCTAACTTTATATTTTAACTATTTTTCTCAAGAAATACAGAAGATCGTAAAAATCATCTTAAATAGGCGAAATTTGAATTTTTGTCAAATCACAGGTGTTTAAAGATGCGTGGTAAATGTGCAGTTTAATACTCAAAATTAAGAGAAATGATATTTTTCTGTATTTTCACAACTCATTTCACAATAAATAAATAAATAAATAAATAAATAAAAGAAAAGAAAATCTTGCAAATCTAGCAAAAAATTTCTACGTTTTTTTTTTCTTTTTCTTTTTCTTTCTTTCTTTCTTTCTTTTTTTTTTTTTTTTTTTTTTTTTTTTTTAAGTTTAAAAATATGAAAATGTTTTCCTGAGTGTCTTTTCATCAATGAATTTGACGATCAGATTTTGAAATTTTGTACTTTCGCCCATGGTTTTGACATACTTATTAATGAAAATCAAAATTTCGTCTCTTAGTCCAAAAATATGTTATACTTGTCCTCTTTCAATTAAGAGTTATTGGAATTCGAACATCAATTTCACAAATTTTCGATTTTTTTTTCGTAATTCAGAGTTAATTTATTTTTTTCTCCATTGCGCCGGAAATAAAAAGCTTGTTTCTTATTAATCAATTTTCTCTGTTCATTTAATCTAACATTTTAAACTCCTATATGAAACAAATTTTCGGATATTTAGTTAAAGTAACATAACATAAGTATTTTTCAAACTTAATTATCAAAAGAAGTATGGTAATCCATTTTTTTGCTGGGGATTTAGAAAAAATGTAACAACGTGAATTTTCTAAGTAAGGTACCCTGGGGTAATAACGCCATGTTAAGGTTCTACCAATTTTCACGGCTCAGTTTTAGATTGTATTTTTCAAACAAATATATGATTTGATACAGCAACTCATTGACTATCTATATAAAAAAATAATTTAACAGATATGTATTCATAAAATGTAGTGGCGTGATTTCTTGACCAATGCTATTTGGCGTTATTACCCACCTATATGGGTAATAACGCCATGGAAACAAAACTATGAAATAAGATGGAATAATTGCATGTAGATTGCCCAATTCTAAAAATACAAACTCTACAGAATTAGAAATTGACAAATTGCATTCTAAGCTATTGAAAATGTTCAATTTTTGTGAAAGTGTAAGAAAAATAAAGGTGTGGTGTGTGTGTGTGTGGGGGGGGGGGGAGGATGAGGCAAAAGAATATCAAACCGTGAGCTTCTTTTTTGCTTAAAAAGGTCCACCTAAATATAATTATTAGAAACATTACACAGTTTTAACTGTGTTTATTTGAATCAGTATTTAGGATGTAGCTCGGCCACTGTAGAAAATCAACCAGGGTATTAATGCCAAGGATTGGCGTTATTACCCCGTTATAGTTATTGAGCTGTACATTTTAAATTACAAAATATCTCGAAAATATACCCAAAATCTTCAACAACATTTTGAAAGTCCATGAAATGTACTACAAATTTATATAATTGACAAAGTATTTCCGGATAAAAAAAAATAGTCTTCACATCACAAAACGTATCTCGCAAATTTTAAATCAAGCATTAATTTTAGTTGCTTGTAAAAACAATAAGACCTAAAAATGAAACAAATTAACTTGAAGCTGTTTTTTTTTTGCGATTTATATGACTCAAAACCCTTCTGCGCATTGCACATGGGTGTCATTTACCAGATTATTTCATAATTATGCATAATATTAGCACTTGTCGTTATTACACCGCCTGGCGTTATTACACCAGATCAAGCGTGTAATAACGCCACCCAAACTAATAACTACTTTTGTCACCCAAAAATATTACTGTGATTTTTCCTTTTACTTCGTGGCTGAGAACTTTTTATTTGTTTAATTTATTTTTTTTAGAGCGTGCGATATATGTTTTAGGTAATCCCTGGAGACGATAAGGTTATTTTGCGAATATTTAGCGTTACTCTAGCTAGAACTGCTAGTCTTTGAAAAATCTAGTTGGATATGGCAATCTCATAACTTTCTTCTATCTCGTGCATGTTAATGCTTCAAAATTCGCTGCAACATTGCCAAAATTAAATGGCAATCTATACTTATCGTGAGGATTTAAATGCATGAAATTTCATCTATTTGTTCATGAGATAAAACAATTGCAGGAATCCAGAAAATTCAGCATAGTAGTGCTATCTGTTGGGCTATTGACACTAACACATATTCTTCTATCTCAAACGAGTTAATACTTTCACAAAAATGAAATATAGCAGCGACAACGGTTAGGTAATTTATATCAAAAAACTAATCTGAAACAACTTATTTCAAGTTTTAATTGCATGTGAAATTTGTTGAAAATCAATGTGTTAGTATTTGGGAAGAATCATCACAGTGATCATAAAATTACTGGATAGCAGCTTCAACTGTTGTGCGATTTATTCTAAAAATTGAAGAATTTTATTTTATATGAGGGATTAATTGAATTTACAGTTTGATGAAAATTCGTGCATTAGTTCCTGAGATAGAACTATTGCGATAATCATGAATAATGCCACATAGCAGCGCCACCTGTCGAGCGATTTACTCCAAAAATTATGGAATATAGATTTGTATCAGGGACTAACATAATCTGAAGTTTGAGGGAAATTCATGCATTACGTTCTGAGTCAAAGCTGTGCGATAATCATAAATAATACCTCATAGCAGTGCCATTATTTATGGTTATCGCATTGTTTCGCTGTTGTGCCATTTACACCAAAATTTAATGAGAACCATATTATATCAAAGATTTACGCAATCTGAAATTTTATGAAAATCCGTCCATTAGTTCTTGAGATATCTATTGTGGAAATCGTGAAAAAGGCAGCAAAGCAGCGCCATCTGTTGTGTGATATACACTAAAAATAAGATGTAAATAATAATGAGATGCAGTTTATATCAGGGCCTAACTGAATCTACAGTTTTGTGAAATTCTGTGCATTATTTCTTTAGATAGAGTGTCCACAAAATTTATGTCACATACAGTCAGACACTCACAGACAGACACTTTGTGAAAACATATTTTTTGGATTCTCTGACCTCTAAAACATGTGAATCCGTCGAAAAGCAGAATTAAAAAAAATTGACGAATACAATGCTTTCTTCTTGTTAAGATAGAAGAAAGTAAAAAGATGGTTCTTTAGCGATGAATGAATAATAATAATAATAATAATAATAACACTTTCTAACTCTACTCAACGTACATAAGGAAATGGGACCTAAAAAGTAATTAAGGGGAAAATGAACTTCTATTTGAGCAAAATCGTCCAAAGCAAAATAGTAGCAAAAAAATCTGTTTCTTTGGTATAATAGTACCAAAACAGTTTTTTCTTATTAAAATATCATTTATGAAGGTTTTAGGAAGTAAATAATAAAGGCAAGTGAATTTGTATACTTTAAATCTGTTTTGCTCAAAACTAATTTTTCAGCGTTTTTAGATTTTTGAAATGCTCCTTGCGACGTAATTTTTTATCAATATTTATGAAATTGATAAGGAAATATCCTGATATTGTTTAAAAAGAAACTTTGTAAGCTTTTTAAAATTTGTCTTCATTAAGATACTCAAATTTAATTTTTTTACTTATTAAAAGGCAAAATTTTGATGAAAATCGATGTGAAATTTAGAAAAAAATCTGTAAAATATTAACTATTCATGAAATTAAAAAAATCTTATGCAAATTTGTTTAGAATAAAGTTTTAAATAATAAAAATGCAAAAGCAAGAAACTATCTCAAAAATTAAGACACGAGGAGCATTTTAAAATTTCGTTTAAAAATTTAAAATTAAAAAAAAATGAATAAGAATGGAATTTTTTTAAGGTGTTCTGTATGCTTTTAGTAAAATGTATATATCCACAAAATTTCATATTGCTGTTATGAAAATTAATATATATATATATATATATAACGTCTACCGTCCCCTTAAGGTAATTTTTCTCCATTTTTTTTTTTTTTTTTTTTTTTTTTTGATGCTCCTAAATTTCAATAATCCTTCTTTTAATTTTTAATTAACATATGGTACCTCCAAAATTAATTGTTAGCTGAAACCGCCAATGCTATACCGTCCTTTATTAACTTTAAAACTTCAAAATTATGTGATTTATTGGAAATTGACCGAAAATTCAGTTTCGTTTCTGTATTCGGCGCAAAATCTGAGTTTCAACGAAAATTCGTTTTCGGCGAAAATGCTGCTGAAAATTCACCTGGAAGTGTTTTATAAAGAGAGCAAAATGTTGCAAAAAATTTTGCATGTTATAAGAAAATTTCAGATATTACGTATTGAAATATATATTGGCATGTCCGATTGGTTTTGGTCTAATAAAAGCGCTCGTCCCCGAAGGTCGGAGCTCTGCTGCATGTATTAGCTCTAGAATCACCACAGTTATCCAAGTAGTAAGGTACGATCCAAGGAACCATAACTGATAGCAATTGATGCATTGAAATATATATGCATTGGACAAAAAATTGATAGCCTTTAAAATCGGAGATAACTTTTCACAGTGGAATTTGTCATTGGTCACAATAAGTGTTTTTTCTCGTGGATGGGTATATATTAGTAAAAAAATGTATATATATATTAGTATATATATATATATATATATGTGACGATTTCAGGAGAACTCGAATTATTTCCACTGGTTAAAAAGAAACACACAGTCATGGCAAGCGAGGGAAAAAACAAAAATAATAAATAAATGTAGAAGATCCAATAATTAGTCATGGGCTGCTGTAAATTCATTTATTAAATTCGTGATAATGAGGAAGGAAAAGCTCCTTTTTGCAAAAATTCCATCATTATTTCAGCGAGCTGTCCTCATCGAAGAAGCAACCCAAGAAATCTTCAGAAGAATCTTCGTCTCATCTCGAGACTTCCCCCTTTTAAACTAAAAAGAAAGTTCTGGAACATTCTGTAATCTCTAACCATCATTATTTTATGTAAACAGAATTCTTGTCCAGCTACGAGATTATTTTAAACAGACGATAAATTTATTTAAAAAAAAATTATTTAACCAATTTATAATTGACTCAGAATTTTAAATATCTTAGGCAGACGATTTTTATACATGATTAATTTTAAGAGAAAAAGAAAAGAAATGAATTTATTAATATGCAAATTATCGTTGACGGCGGAAAAATAAATAAATAGATAAAATAAAATAATGATATTTTTTAAAAGTATGGGTTTGGAATAAATTTAATAAGACTTTCTTAAAAAGGGTTGATAAAAACATAGAAGAAATCAGTTTTATTTGGAATATTAAGAAATAAAGTTTTAATTAAGAATATTTTTAATTTAGAGCCATCTTTTTAAATTTACGCATACTGGATTAATGTTTTTTAAGGCAAATTAAGAATTTATATCGTCTGCATAAGGATTAACAGATTAGATTTAGAAACAAGATTTTAATTTAATAATTTGAAGTAAGTACGAAATATTATTATAAGAAAATTAAGATAGTATAAAGGTTAGTTTTGGCGAAAAAATTTTAAATTTGTAATATATATACATATATATATATATATATATATATATATATATATATATATATATATATATATTATATATATATATATATATATATATATATATATATATATATATATATAGTCTTATACACAGATACACTTTTTTACAATTTTTTGATACCTGTTGCTCCTCCCACCTTCTGAAGAGCAGGGAGTTTATTTTGTTTTGTTTTTTTTTGGTGTTGCTCTTTTGTGGTTCATTGTTGTTTCACGCATTTTTACATTTTTTTCATCTTTTCATCATTTTTCATACTTTTCTCATAAAAGAGTATATATATATAGTATATATATATATATATATATATATATATATATATATATATTAGTAAAAAAATGCGGAACTAAAATTATACTGTGCTTGAAGTATCACATTTCAACATATAAAATTGGATGTCGTGACTATAACGATGTTCGCTAGGTATGAATTAAAAAATATATTTATTACAGGTACAATGTATTTAAAATAAATTTTGATAAAAATATTTTTCACTTAAAGAAATATGTTTCTGTTTTCTTTTTATTATCATTATTAAAAACTAGAAGATAACCCGTCAAAATGACGTGTTTCCATTTTTAAAAGGATGATAGAACATTACAAGAACTTTGGTCAATCATAGCCACTTTAGGCTTAAACAATTTTGAAAAATACAAAGATTGAACACGAGGGAAAAATCAGAAAAAAAATTCAATAGAAATCTGCATTTAAAACTATAACAAAACTCTCTGGTGGATGGGGAGGGATTGTAATGAACAAATGGTAAATGCATAAATTTTAAAAGAATAAAGTAAGGTAAAATATCAATTATAAAAAAATACATTGTGAAACTACAGCCAAAAAATATTTTAAAATACTGAGAGAAAATAATAAAAATATCCAAAATGTATAAAAATTTTTCCCATTTTGGCCATTTCCGACGAATATGAGAGGGTAGCCAAATTGTTAATTGAATGGGTAAAATAATGGCATAGAATATGCCGCTAATGAATTTCCTCACAAAATTACAGTAATTATTTCACAAAAAACATGCAAATTAACATGCATTAACAATGTAAAAACATGTACTAATAATGCTATTTTAAAACATTTGTGAATTAACTATTTTATACCATTAGCTAATACTTAAAAGAAAATACTTCATAAGATCGAAAACAAATGTCAACAATAAAGAGTAAACAACCGTGATTCGTTATGTAACAATAAAATCATTCACGGCTGTAAAAAAATAATAATAATAATAATAATAATAATAATAATAATAATAATAATAATAATAATAAAATAAATAAATAAATAAATAAATAAAAATAAATAAAGCAACACGAATATAAAAGTTCTAACAATATTGTATTTAAAACGCACCTTCGCTTTTCTTAAATAAAAAGTTTTAATTAAACACTGTTAAAAATTTGACTGTTTTGCTGCATCGTCATTACACAGCTTTTATAGAAAATGATTACTTTACCGTATTACACTGTTAAAAATTTGGCCCATTTGTTGCAGCGTCACTCCACAGCTTTTATAGAATATCTCTTTTATGACCAATGAGAATGCTCCATATCACAGTAAAGTAACCGCTTTATATAAAAGCAGTGGAGTGATGCTGCAGCAAATGGGTCAAATTTTTAACAGTTGCTGCAGCATCCCTCCAGCTTTTATAGAAAACGGTTATTTTGTGTGTGTTACTTACAATGTATTCTATAAAAGCTGGGGAGTGATGATGCAGCAAAAAGGTCAATTTTTTAACAGTGTACTGCTAAAAATTTGACACATTTACTGCCGCGTCACTTCACAGCTTTTATAGAATGTCTCTTTTATGACCAATGAGAATGCTCCATAACACAGCAAAGTAATCGATTTCTATAAAAGCGGTGGAGTGATGCTGCAGCAAATGAGTCAAATTTTTAACAGTGTGAATATTGTGTTTGAAATAGGGAAAAGATTTCAAAGCACAATAAAATGTTGTGACGTCATTTACAGCTCAAACTGTAAATCTGACAAATGAGAACGCTACATTACGACTCTGGAACGTTTGCATTGGACAAAAAAATGATAGCCTTTAAAATCGGAGATAACTTTTCACAATGGAATTTGTCATTGGTCACAATAAGTGTTTTTTCTCGTGGATGGGTTGATCCCGGAATCGTTATACACGGAGGGATTTTATATATATAATATATGATACGAAATTGAATCCAGTGCATACATCCCAACGTATCTATATCCTCCGTAGCACTGTACTGATTTCTTTTGTTGAAAATATTCATGCATTGAAGAAGAAAAATTATTTAATAAATTGTGTCTTAATTCTTGGCTATCCTTATTTTATTTTATTAATAGCGTAAAATTTCCAGTTACATTTAAAGCATTCATCTTAGTTGATACATAGTATCGATATCTCATGTTGATACATGGCGGACATATGTAAATTGACCGATATGTTACACTGCTACAATTTATTTTTGGGATTCTTTTTGTGCCACAAAAATCATAAAAACACATTTTTTATTACAGATTTTAAAGGAAATGTTGAGACAAAAGATCAATAAACAAGCTCAGAGAACATTTTCATATTTGTAAATAAAAAAAATCTAAAATGTATATCCTCGTTAAAAAGTTGCACTTTTTACATGTAATAAAAATTTAAATTAATAAAAAAAATTCTTTTTCATTACGAATTTTCATTGATAAAAAAAAATTCTGTACTTCTTCTAAGAGTTTCAAAGGAAACGGAAGAATAAGAGTAATTGAGGGAATTTATCTCTGCCATCTTTTTAAATCCACCTACATTTTTACTGTTTTGTATTAATTTTTTTTTTCATTTAACATTATGTTTATTAATTTTAAGTGTTGATTACTATTTTCCAATTAGTATGTAATTAAAAAATTAAATAGACTGGTAACGATTCTTTAGCCAATTTTTATTTGGGTAGTGCTTTGTCGCAAATTTGTAAATTTATGCTAAATCGTATTTTTTAAGTGTTTTAAAACTAATCAAGGAAATTCTTATTACCGGTTGTCCCAAAAATGACTGATGGATTTTAAAATTCAATAACTTGCAAACGGTGACAGCTATTTAAAATTTTTTTGCAGGAGGGTTATGTATAATGTCAGGAGTTTTTTTACCGCAATATTTTATTTTAGTTCGCATCTCAAATAATAGGTGGCGCTGACGGCGATTGAAGGCCAGGTGATCAGTGCTGAGTGAAGCGTCGACCTGGCCTTCAATCGCCATCAGCGCCACCTATTGTTTGAGATGCAAACTAAAAATTAGGCCCCCCCCCCCCAAAAAAAAAAAAAAAAAAAAAAAAAAAAAAAAAAAAAAAAAAAAAAAAAAAAAAACTACTGACATTATACATAATCCTCGTGCAAAAATTTTTTAAATAGCTGTCACCATTTGCAAGTTATTGAATTTAAAATTTTTGCACGAAAGTTATGTATAATGTCAGGAGTTTTTTTTTTTTTTTGCCGTAATTTCATTATCTATCAGTCATTTTTGGGACACCCGGTATATTTTACACAGAAAAGATGGTGGATATACTTTGGAATGGCGTTAAAATCTTTCTCCGTTTTCAAATAAATTGCATTTTATGTATATTGAAATCGGAACCAATATAATAACACTGCCCCATTTTTGTGGGGTAATAGGGCTTCTGAAAAAGAGAGTTGAAATGTGTATATAAATATTTACTTATTTTTAGACATTAAAATACAATTAAAAAAATTGTCTGCAATAGTGAACCTAACCGAACTCGTTTACAAAAGTTCAGACATTAATTCAAATAAACATTAGTTTTTGTAAGCAGAATCTGCAGAATCACATTGTAAAATCATGACCCATTTGGCCCCATGTAACGATGCATTTAAAATAAATGTTGATAAATATATCATTTTTAAAGAAACATTTTTTCATTTCTTTATTTTTACTGTTATGTTAAAAATTATTTTAAATTTCTTCCAGTGCATACCTCAAAAACATACCGATATCCTCCGTATCACTGACCGATTTTTTGGTAGGAAATAGACATGCATTGAACAAGAAAAATTGTTTAATAAATTATGTCTTAATACTTGAATGTCCTTATCTTATCTTATTATTAGCATAAAATAACATTTCCAGTTATATTTAAAACATTTACCTTAGTTGATAGATGGTATTGGTATCTCATATTGGTAAAAGGCGGACACAGATAAATTACCCGGTATGTTATGCTATTGAAATTTAGTTTGGGAATATTTTTTTCAACACAATAATTAATAACATAAAAACACATTTATTTAAAATAGATTTTTTAAAAATTGTTGAGACAAAAACCCAATAAACAAGTATAAGGAACTTTTTCATATTTTTAATTAAAAAATATAAAAAGAATATCCTCATTAAAAAATTTTTTTTCACGCAATAAAAATCTAAATTTAAAAAAAAATTCTCTTTCATTACGATGTTTAACTGATAAAAAAAAAAATTCTGTACTTCTCAGCGTTTCTATAGAAACGGAAGCATAAAAATAATTGAGAGAATTTATCTTTCGCATCTTTTTGAATCCCCTTACACTTCTACTATTGTATTAATTTTTTTTTTCATTTAACATTCAGTCTATTAATTTTTAGGCTAATTATTATTTATTAATTAATATGCAATTAAAGAATTTAAATGAAGTGTTAACGCTCCTTTGTGGTCCAATGATTTATTTGCAATTGAGTAGTGTTTCGTCACAAATCTTTAAATTAAAGTTATGCTAAATCAAATTTTATAAGATTTAAAAGTGATCAATAAAATTCCTATTATATATATAGTTTTATACAGAATAAATAGCGGATACACACCATTAAACTCATCTTCAATTTTTAAATAAATAATATTTTGTAGATTTACTGAATCGAAACCAACATAATAACGCTAGCTGCATTTTAAGATTAATTTCTCTATGACATTTTTTTCTATTAAAAAATTCATTAATAATGATTATGTTATCATAATTTTTATCAGACAGTAATTATTTTCTTAAATAAACAATACTTTAAATTTGGATGAGATGATATTCATAAATGTTTTAAAGAAATGATATAAAAAGGTGAATAATATATTGGAAAATTTTTTTTTTTTTTTCGAAAACTTAACACGATGTTCAATAGATCTAGTTTAATTATTCCACGTAAATCAAATGTTAAATTAAACTGTAAAATTGAATATATTTGGATTTTTTATAATTATTTTTTCTTGTAAGAAACAAGTCGAATAAATGGAAGAATGTGACCACAATTTTTATCAATTAGAAATTGTCTTTTTATGTAACTAATATAAAAATTTAGAGGAGGTAATATTCATTTTTTTATGTAATGCAAAATGAGAAATAATTCATTTGAAATTGCCCTTAATTTTTTTAAAAATTATCTAGGTGCTAGATAGATATTTTTATTGTTTTAAGTGTGTCAAATGTCAAATTAAATAGTTGAAATAAATACATTCGGTAAAAGTCAGCTTCAATTGAACTACATTTTTTAAAATTGTATAAAACATCATATTCAAAACTATACATTTTAAATCATCAGGATTCTTTAACTTTGCATATTTTTTTACATTTATTAACCTTTCATTACGCCGTTTGAGTTGTTCATTGGAGAAACTCATAATCGTGCAAAAAAATACGTATAGGGTAACTTGCGGCGAGATCCCGCGTTATACAAGATGCCGGGTTACGTGATTTTCATGTACACGCAGGCACTGTTGAGAAACCCTGCTCAGTTGCAAAGAAGAGTGTTCACTATTAACATTTTATTTTGAATTTGTGTTCGCTTTATTTTTTAAATTTTTAAGTAGTATTTTTTATTCCTATTTCTTCTTAACACTGTTAATAAGTGTTCAAAAATTTTTATGTGAATATTTTATTTGCCTATTTTAGCCAAAGTTTAAACATCAGAGAAATAAACCTGGGGTTTTTATAGACTATTTGTACCAGATTTTTCGGTAAAACACAAATGGGTGCCAATTCTCACTTCTTCACATGATTGGGGATACCGACGTCGTATCCAATACTTTGGGGTGAGTTGACAAAAAATTTTCAGTTTATGATTCCGGTTATTTTTTTAGAGTAAGATGCCGATTATTTTCGTAGACGTCAAATGCTGTTATTCATTGTTTTAAATTACTCTTAAATTTTAACAATGGCATAAACGATTTCGATAAGATTATTCAAGTCAATCATTGAATAATGATTTTAACTGATTTATTGTGATTTATTGTGATTTTTTTAACTGATTTTTTAAGTGATTTTTTCTGTAAAAATGGGAATTGAGAAAGTTGAGGATTTTATTACAGTAAATAAAAATGAGTGTCTAGATTTTCGAGCAGAGATGGTATTAAATCCTTGGAAATATATGATAGGATCAAGTGCTTTCAGTGAAACTATTGGCTACCTCAATTTTTTTAAACAAATGTGCAATTTGTAGCAGATCTGAGGTATTTCTGAAAAGAACAATGGGGCATATGAAAAACATTTTTAAAAAGCTAGACTCTAAAGTAGTTTATCACTCGCTTTATAAATTTGACATAATGTTTAAAAAATGGCATACTTCAGTGTCATAAATATTTTAATGGTTAAGCAGAATGTGGCCTTTTATTCAAATATTAATTATTTTTTATTAAATCGCTACTGTTTGCTACATTCATATTTTTGTAATATCCCAATCGTAAGTAAGTTAAGAACTTTACTATGCCTAAAATATTAAAAAAACTTTTATTTGCACCATTAAATTTTTACTGCTTCATAAAAATTATTGTTTACATTAAAATTCTAAAAGGCATCTTACCCCAAGATATGGGTAAGATGGGTAAAATTAAGATTTTAGAAAAACGATTTTAGAGAAACTAAAATTTTCGATGATTTCTGTAATACCTGCAAAATTAAATAAGTTTTAAAATTAAACATGAAGGTACAAACTTTAACAAAAAATTAGTGAATAACAAATAAAAATAATAGGTGACTTTTAAAGCAATTAATACAAAAATTATTGCATCTTTACCCAATCTATACTATATTTTTGACTTACATCTATTGGTTTTTATTTAATATTTGGCTAGCATTCACTGCTTTTCCAAATGCCTTAAATTCTTATTGGCGGCGACAGTCCATTATCGACACATTTTAAAGGTTTTTGTTTTTATTATCTAGTGATATATTCTATATATTATCGATATAGTGGAACTTTGAGTTACTTAGACGCAGATCACAACTTCTTGAAAATAAAAATGAAATTTTTTTTAAAATTTTTCCAGACATTGTGTTATTTATTGGTGCTGTTACCTGTAGAATTGATGAATCAGGTCAATACTTCAAACCAGCAGATCAAAGGCTGATTTGAAAAATTACTCTTTGTTTTCGGTCAAATTATAACGCTGCAGTGAAAACTGGAAGTATTAGTAATATTATTGTTTTCTAAACTACTTCACATAAACAACTAATATCTACTGTGCAAAAAACAAAGAATCAAATGCTTCTTAATTTACGAAGAGGTAAAATAATTACGAACGAATATATATTATAACTTCTTGCGTGTTACCATAGTTTTAAACAAGTTGGAAATTGCACGTAAAGCTTAGCAAATGTGGTGCATTCTTGTGATAGCAAAATTTTAAAATATCACTCTCATATATGAATCTCATAAAATTGTAAATAGTTAATTACAATTAAAATGCGCACCAAATAATGTTCTCCTTATACGATTACGTAATGGAATACTTTTGTATGGCCTTGTAAATCAATAACAAATGTTCTTTGCACCACAGATTGTGCAAAATGTATATATTATATGTATTTTATAAATACATATGCATTGTATTATGTTCGAATGAGTGTAGCACCATTAAAATGCATTTGAAACATTTTCCCTCATTGACCGTAATGTAACGGAATACTTTTGATTGTCCCTATAATTGAACTACGCATCCGATTTTGATAAAATTTGAAATAACTCAACAAAATTAGGTAATAATTATGTATTTTAAATTTGAAACGATTAGAATGTATTTGAAACTTTATCACCCATTGACTGTAATGTAACGGAATACTTTTTGATTGCCCCTGTAATTGATCTATGCATCCCGTTTTCCTAAAACTTGAAATGACTCGACAAAATTATGCAATAATTATGTATTTTAAATTTCAAACGATTCGGTTGGGTAGTTTTTGCGTTGTTATATGCGGACAGACGGACAGACAGACGGACGAACAGACAGACAGGCAGACAGACGGGCAGACAGACGGACAGACAGACAGACAGATGGACGGACTGAATGACAACAATAGGTGCTACGTATTTGCATAATTACAAACGCACCTAAAAATGGTTTTTATCTTTATAAACCTCGGACACCAATGCATTTTTGAGACTTAAAAAATGTATGTGAAAAAACAAATCTTTTGCTGTCACTCGGAATATTCCACTCTACTATTTGCAAAAGTGTTTTAAATTAGTTTTTGCTGTGTTTTATTAGTTTTCTCATACTGGGAAAATGGTTTTAGAATGCTGTATGTTTTTAAATCAGCATTTTCAGCAGCCAGCTTAATTGATTTCATATATGCAAAAATACAAAATAATTTTAATTTTAATAATAATGTTAATGCTCTTAATTTATTCTGTTTGTATATAAATCATGGTTGTTTATTATAAAAATGTTTTCAAAAAAACATATATCATCCAAAAAACTTATATACAAACATATATACATGTATATTAGAGAAATTCATTAACGTGCAATAATAACTGTTTAAACTGTTTCTGAAAATCGGCAGCAACAGAATTTTGTGCTATTATCAATGTTCTTTAATTTTAAAAGATAATTAATACCTATTTTTCTTAAAGAAATTTTTAAGTATCGTAGGTATCTAAAAAAAGTTTTATTATATATATGTTTTTTAAATTAAGAAACATACGCCTTTTATTTCAGTGTACACAAGTAATGTTTTTCTATGCAAGTTTATTATACTTTTTAAATATTTCTTCTAATATAATCATCTAATAAAGCAATGCCATTCAATTATAAAATCTATATACGAGAAAGCGATAATCTCCTAACAAGTGAAAAACATACTATTTATAAATAAAAATGTATTATAAAACAAATTATTTGTAATCATGCATAATTAAAGTTAATTGAAAATCATTTGTATTTTGAATAATGAAAAACAGATGTAATGAATTTTGATTATTGGGAACATAACATTTTTTGTAGAAAATAATAAAGATATTTAGTTATAAACTATTGAAACAGATTTAAGTGATAAGAATTTAACAATGTAAAATCAATTTTGTCTGCATAAAGAAAAGAAAATTGCTTAAGTGACAATATGGTGCATCGATTTATCTAAAAATTTATAGAAGAGAATTTTAGTTCCTTTGTTCTATTCTTTTTCTGAGCTGTATAGATTAAGCACATTATACTTTCTTAAAAATGCTGTTTTTTTTTTTTTTTTTTTTTTTTTTTTTTTTTTTTTTTTTGTAAAATATATAAAAGATACTATTTTTTAATGATATTGTTTGCAGATTTTTTAAATATTAAAATAAAGTCTCAAGCTAAAAAGAAATTTTCTAATGCAGACATACATTAAAATTTTTTTATTCATATTTTGTTATAATACTCTATTTTAAATATTATAATGCACATCATTTTATTTAAAGTGATATACGTTTACACATTTTGTTTAAATATTTTTTAAAAAACAGATCATATAAATTTATTCAAAAGCCTTATTAACATTAAAAATTTTTTCATGAAAATTTAAGAAGCACAACTAATTTCAAATATCCGGTAATACCTAGACCGAGACGAATCCGCATTTTTAAAAGTTACGGATTTCTGAAAGAATATTTTAAGTACTTCTGATATTCTCAAATGTGCCTTTAGTAATATTTTAATTCGTAATCAAGTGATATTTATATGAGAAAAAAAAGAGAAAATTATATTGAAAAATAACATTAATTGATTTTTTTTAAAATACGAAAAATAATTCTAGCAAACAGTGAAGTCATTTTTCCTCATGCAATTTTTGAAACAGCGATGTCATTTTTAATTTCTTCATTTTTTTTTCAGTCTTTCTTTGACAAACTTTTCCTCTTCAATTTTGCGTAATGCAGGCTGACTAATTTTAAATTGTAATCTTGTTTCTCTGAACCAGATATTAATTCTGCATCAGGCTCTGATGATCCCATGAGCACCCGGGGACCGTGCTCTGGGCACAAAATTTCTGAAAGATACAAACTTTTTAATTTTTTGATATAAATTTCAACTTAAAAATTAGAATTGTGAATAATGTGATATTTAAAATATTAATACGATGCAATGACAAAAGTATATCTCAATATATGCTTAAAAGCACATTTCAATAAATATAAGGGGAAAATATTTTTTTTTTTTTTCTGGAACCGTTTCTCAATTTTCTGGGAAACTTAATTTATTATTTGACAACATTATTAAAAAAAACTTAAAGTAAAAAAAAACTTAAAATTATTCGAGTGCATTTATTGAAAATACTTTACACAGATAAAACATATTTGTATTATAAAAATTTCTTTAAATCGAGTAACTACAGCAGGAGTGCAGTATGAAAATAATTATCCTTACCAATGACAAAATTACTGAGATATGTGTTTATATTATACAGAAAAAAAAATGTCGAACAGATGTTAAAGATCCTCAGATTTATACTTGGAATTTTAGAGACTAAAATGTTTGTTAATGTGACAATAACTATTGATTCTGCAAAAATAGCATTTTTCATCTTTTTTATATGACCTTTTAAAAAAATAAGTCATATCATAAATTCGAAATACAATTATGGGATTTGATTTCAAGGTCTGAAAATTCCAACATTTCTTCAAGTTGAAAAAAAAGATTTTGGTATTGTTAAATACAGAGTAAATCCAGCATTCTATTCCTTTGAGAGGAGAGGGAGAAAAAGTTATATTAAATGCTCTAAAGTTACACCCCATTTAACTATTGGGTAAAAAAAATACAAACTAACAACTATTTGGACATAAACATATATCAAAAACTGATTTAATTCTGTTAGCAACTTATCTTAGTTTCTTAAAATAATAATAAAACAAGCAAACAAACAAACAAAAACAGTAATTGTTAAGCATGTAATATTTAGTAAATTATGTTTCAACGTCATTTGCGAGTCAAATATACCACTAATACATTGTGTATTGAGAAATACCTTACATGAAATTTATTCACATTGTATTCACATTAAGGTAGTATGCACATCGGTCTGAATTAACAATATCTCCTTAATTAAGTTTAATTATTGACTTATTTATTTTTAATGAGAGGATTTTCTTGCTTGCACCGTGTAGACAATATTGTAATTTATGCCAAAGACGCTAATGAAAATCCTACAATTTTATATATTTTCAAGTGCTCATGTAAAATATTTGGAGACCAGTAATTGGAAAATATGTTAGTTTATAGTTACACTGATGTATAGAATTTTTTAGATAATTAAAGTAATTAGTACATTTAAATTAATGAGAACAGATTATTGTGCATTTGCGTTTTCTTGAAAATTGAAAAGAAATATTTCTTGAACATAAAAAATTACTGAAGAAAATAAATATTGATTCTAATATAAGACCAAATCAGCAGTTGTGAGCAGTTTTCTCTCCAAAACACTTTTTTGCTTCTCAAATAAAGTTAAGATAGATGTATAGTATGGATCTGTAATTTAAAGTATGTTGACAGGTTCTTTTTAAAAATGCGTTCGCTAGTTATAGGCTATGATCGCTTAAGACAATAAATGCTCTTTAAGAAAAATTATTTATTTGCAGTAAACTTCAAAATTTAAGGGTTTCATACAGAAAAGTTAGGGATGGTGCCTGAACGCATTTTTTAAGAAAACAGTCTTCACATGACTGAGTTCATGAAGCGAGAGGGAGGCAATTAATTCCTCACTGAAAAATTCACACATTGGCATCACACAATTGGCGACATTAAGCATATGAAAAATGAATGATATCATCTCCGCAAAATTGTCTGTTACGCTTAAACAATAAAAGGATTTTGAATTTAATAGCAGGGCAACCAGAAAACAGCAGTCCTAAAAAATACGCCAAAAAGGAATCCGACTGCCAATTCGTACGTTAGGAGCATATTTTGGGAAAATGTTCTCAAAAGACATAACAACCATTATCTACATGAAAAGACTCTTATGCAACGAATAAGTTAGACTTAAAATTACGCAGAGAGGAAAATGAACTTTCACTGACCGCAAACACATTCGATCTTTATTCTTTTTTTTATTTGTTTCCAGCAAGGGTGAAATACGCATCTTAATGAATTCTTTTTATCTGACAGCCGTTTTTCAGTAATAAGGCAGATGCTAGGTGTTTTTCTTTCATTTCTTTTGAACGGAAAGTTATTGTGGGATCGAGAATAAACGTTAAGATAAAATAGATATTTAATTAAAGATTAGTTTTAATTGTAATTTAGAAAAATGTAAAATTTAAGAATACTATATGTGATTCTACATCACAAGATGTATTTAAGTTCAAGTATTTTTCATCTAATTTTTCTTAATTTATAGCATTAATCAATAAATGTCAGTTGTATGTTATATTAAAGTATTAACAATAAAAACAACAACAAATGAAATAATAATAAAGGTTTACACACCGAAAAATCAACTAACCATAAAGTTATTTTTTCCCAAGCTATAATATATTTCGATAATTTCTGATTCACGGGTTACTCTATTGATTTACTACTGATGTCCATAATACTGCTTGCCAATTTAATCTTCCGAATTTCATCGAATCTAAATTTATGCAAATAATAATTATTATTATTATTATTATTTGGTGTTGAATTACCCTTTCAATTTTGATTCTAATTTAAAAGCGGACTTCTGAATTTCAATTTAATTTTTTGTAATTTTTTGAGAATTAGATAAATTAAAAAAAAGAACTACTGGGACACAGTTGTCTCCCATTTTCATATTATTGGAAAAACGTCCATGAAAGTCCCGAAAAACTCCATATCATAATTTCTATCTGATAGTTTTGCTCATTCTTTTTCTCTTTTATCTTTACATTTCTATAGGATTTTTTCATTTCGTTCTTTAAAATATTGCTTTAGTTTTGTTCTTAAACATAATGTTTTCTTTCCTACCTTAATTTATATCTATAGGTGAGCAAAAAAACCACTATTACTTTTGCATTGATGATGATGATGATCTCAAATATTCTTAACATTGTTGCTTATCAACGACATAATCACGATTTGAATGGTCGTTATTTTCCAGTACCATTAATCATCAATAGTAATCAGTGCTGTTTTAACAACTGAAAGTTATTACAAAAAAAACTGGAGATTACCATTTTAAAATCGTGATACTGGAAAGAAAGTACAAATCTTGATTATGATGCTTAGAGACAAAAACCAGAATGAATGGGTTAAAACTATCGACTACCTTTCTTCAAATTTTTTTAATATTCTGGTGTTCCAAATAGTATGCTTATTTATTACTCTTGATTTGTATTTTATAGTCCCTTATTTTTCACATAAAGAAAAGGCGTAAAAGAGAATAATTTTCGTTTCAGAAAATAGAAACTCTATTGATAGATAAAATAATAATATAATGCATACCATATGTTAAAAATATTTTATTGACTTTACTTTTTTCAGTGTGAAATATAAAAGCACTAAGCCTTGATTACGTACATTAGTAACTACATCGTAATAATAATAATATATATTCTATAATGAGAAAGTAAGAACTTATATTATAAATAATTATTTTGATTATAAGACGTCACTTTAAAATAAAACATTTACAATATATTAAAAATTGATATGTTTCAATTCATTTTCTTTGAATCATCGTCAGTATGAAAGTAGAAAATTACAAACATAATGAATTTGAAAAACTTTAAAAAATAATTATTGAATTCAAATTAAGTATAACGCCCTCTCTATGTTTGACAACGTCCGTTTCCCTACGATGTAGTTATTCTGCAAATCGTCTAACGATTCAATCCATATACCCGGGATGCGAAAAGATAGCCAATTGTTACAAACATGTGAAGTTTCTAAATATAAGACTGGATAAAAAAAGAGAGCATTAACATACTTTTTAACGAGAGTAGATTAATTTACAAATGTAATACTTATTTTAAGTTATTTATAAGCGAATGCATTGAAATTTATTCGAAAACTTCTCACATTTGTAACGATTCGCTGTTTTATCTCATTCCAAGTATATGCATTGAATGTTTGGACACTTTGCGGGTAACTGTATAGTCGGGACACGGACAATATTGAAAATATAGAGGGAGTTATATAGTTAATCTTAATTCAATAATAATTTATTCCAGTTTTCCACGTTTATTGTGTCTGTAATTTTTCTATTTACATTCTGAAGATGACATTATGAAAGTAAATTGAAGCATGTCAATATTTAATACATTTTAAATGTTTTAATTTTAAAGTCCGTCTTATAAGCAAAATATTTATTTATAATATAAGTTCTTAGTTTTTCCTTATAGAATATATATTATTATTATTACTGGACGAAAAAATTAGCTAAGACTCCGTGTCATTTAATCTCCATGGCAACCGCTAACCGCCTAGACACGAATGTTTTTATTTTATCGTTTGCCAATTGCGAAGTTTTTATTTTGGGAAAATGATTCTGGCATCAGTAGATGCTTAATAAGTCTGTTGACAAATTTATTCATTATTCTATTCTGATAAAAGATGTTGAAATTAAGTTACCGGTGCAATATTTTTTGAAGTAATCAAATGTATTCTTTATTCAAACGAAAGATTCTGTCTTGTGATATGTGAGTAAAGCTGTTAAAAACTTTATTCTATATATTCTGGTTGGAATATGCATGGACAATCCATTGTATTATGTTCGCAGTATTCGAAGTCAACGTAAGATTGTTAATGAAAAGAAGTATTCTGCCTGGTGAAGATATTCGAAATAAATATGATATTTTTATATATCTCAAGCCCAATTTTCCATCCAGTTTTCATATTTTTTATTGGGAGATGGATAAGTACCTTTAAATCAATTTAATATTATATTTATCCTATTCGATTTCTTTTACATTTTTTTCACTTGTGGTTTTAAATTCAAAATTCGTAACTTTAAAATTCATTCTTATTCGCACATTCTATAACCTATTCATAATTCTATTCTCCAATTACGATACATTTATTTGTTTTATTTCATATTCAATACACAGGAGTAGTGAATCTATAATATGAAATGTTCTGTTCGAAAAAAGTTTTTCCGTTTCCCTTCTGGAAATTTCCAATTCAACAAATATAGGAACAATTTCGATTCTAAGATACAAAGCGTTCAGAAAAAGAAAGCAAAGCAACAGAGAAAATTTACAATAGAAAGTTCCTTTTCAGTGTTTTGGTAAATAAACGAAATTGTTTCCTTCCAAAATGTTTTCTTTGACTAAAATAGACGCAAGTAGAAATACGGGGTTTACTTTACTAAGCAATGTTGCAACGTTTTTTAAAAATAAGTTAATTGCCGAATAACTGAATAAACACTGAATAAAGTCTTCTTATCTATGAAAAATTCTGTTTATGTATATATGAGAATAAATAAAATAATAATTCCATAGGATATTTCTTTCGCTCTCTTAAAAATACTGCTTTTCTCTCGCTGTTAAAGATAATTTTTTCTTTCCTCCCTTAGTTTATGTATAAGTAAACAGTTTACTTGTAATTTTAGATTGGTGTCGATGATCTCGTATATATTCTTTTAACTCTGCTGTTTTAAGCGATATACATCAGTAATATATTTCAGCCGAATACAATCACGATTTAAATGGTTTTTATTCTCCAGTATCTTTAATCATCAATAGTAATCGGTGCAATTTTAACTATTGAAAGCCATTATAAAAAATACTAGATATTATTATTTTAAGATAGTGATACTGGAAAGAAAGAATCAATCTTGATTATGATGTTTAGAGACAAAAACCAGAATGAATGGGTTAAAAATGTCGAAACCAATCTTCAATTTTATTTGATATTCTTATGTTCAAATACTGTAATTATTTACTACTATAGATGTAATATTTATAATCCCTTATTTTTCGTATAAAGAAAAGACGTAAAACAGGATAATTTTCGTTTCAGTAAATAGAAATATTGTTGATAGATAAAATAATAATATAATGCAAACTATTAAAAGATTTTAATTACTTTAATATTTTTATTCGTTATTCAATACACTGCGGTTGTGAATTTATAATATGGAATGATCTTTTCGTAAAAAGTTTTCCCGTTTCAAATAGTATAGATAAATAGACAGGTAAATAGAAACAGTGTTAATAGGTAAAATAATATAATGCATGCTACAGGGTGTCCAGCAAAAAACACCCTGATTTTAAAATTAAATTTCTCACAAACAAAGATCGACAGAACTATGTGATAAACGGTTTGTTTATTAGGTAAGCTGTAAAAATCTTATACAGAAGTTTCGAACGGTGAATATTTTGAAAAGATTGTGTTCTGATTGCAAAGAATGCTTTGATTTGACATTTTTCTTGTTTTAGATTGCTTTCAGAGAGAGAGTTTTTCGGCTTACAGTGCTACAATTTTTCGAACTAAATTTCCTGAATTTCGAAATTTTAAAAATTTAATTCCAAAAATCTTTAAACTATGGCAATTTAAGCCGAAAAACGCATTCTCCGCAAACAATCTAAAACAAAAAAATGTTAAATCAAAGCATTCTTTGCAATCAGAACACAATCTTTTCCAAAGATTCACCGTTCGAAACTTCTGTATAAGATTTTTACAGCTTATCTAATAAACAAACCGTTTACCGCATAGTTCTGTCAATCTTTGTTTTTGAGAAATTTAATTTTAAAATCATGGTGTTATTTGCTGGACAACCTGTACATGGTTAAAAGATTTTAATGACTTTGTTCATTTTAGTAAATATTCAATATACTGTGGTAGTGAATCTATAAAATGAAATGTTCTGCTCGAAAAAAGTTCTCCCGTTTCAAATAATATTCATAAATAAGTAAATAGAAACATTGTTGATAGATAAATAATGATATAAAGCACACTATATGTTTAAAAGATTTTGGAGATTTTAATCTGTTTATTCCATGTTCAATACCCGTGGTAAGTTAATCTATAATAATGATTTATTAAGCTCGAAAAAAGATGGAATGAACATTGAAAGAAATTTTTTAATCCATGAAAAATTTTGCATATGTAAATATGAGAATAAATAAAAAGATAATTCTATAGAATTTTTTTTCTTTCGCTCTTAAAGTTTTTTACTGCCTTAGTTTATATCTATATAGAAAAAACTAGTATTATTTTTGCATTAATGACGAAGATCTCATATAATAACACTGTCGTTTTCAGCAACATATCACGATTCAAATGGTCGTTTTCTCCAGTACCATTAATCACCAGTAGTAATCAGTGCTTTATTAACAATTGAAAGTATTGAAGAAAAAAAACACTACAGATTATTATTTTAAAATAGTCATAGTAGAAAGAATGCATAAATCTTGATTAAGATGTATAGAGATAAAAACCTGAATGAATGGATTAATACTATCGAAACAACTCTTCAATTTTATTTGATATTCTGGTTATTCAAAAAATTTTCTTATTTACGACTTAAGATTTAGTTTTTATAGTCCGTTATTATTCACTTAAAGGAAAGACGTGAAACAGGAAAACTTTCACTTTAGTAAATAGAAACAATGCTGACAGATAAAATAATAATATAATGCTTAATACATGTTAAAAATATTTTAATGACATTTTTTTTCTTATTCTATATTCAATACACAGTTATGGTGAATCTTTAATACGAAATGTTTTGTTCGGAAAAAGTTTTCCCGTTTCACTTCTGAAATTACCAATTCAACAAATATAGGAACAATTTCGATTCTAAGATACAAAGCGTTCAGAAAAAGATAGTAAAGCAACAGAGAAACTTTGCAATAGGAAAGTTTCTTTTGAGTGTTTTGGCAAATAAACGAAATTGTTTCCTTCTAAAACGTTTTCTTTGACTGAAATAGAAGCAAGTACAAATACGGGGTTTATATTACTAAGCTATGTTGCAACTTTCTTTAAAAATAAATTAATTGATAAATAACTGAAAAAACAGTGAAAGATTTCTTCTTATCTGTGAAAAATCATGTATATATATATATGAGAATAAATAAAATGAAATAATTCTAACAAATATTTAATTATTATCTTACAAAACAAGTTGTGATTAAATGCAAAGTAACGTTTAGTTGTTGTTTTTTTGTGATTCTTGGAGAATTTTGATGCATTCAATATAATGGTTATTAATTTGGTTAGTCTCTTAAAAAATAATGGGAATATATGGTACCGAAAAGACTTTTTTTCTGTAAAATAAATATGCAGAATACAAAATTTTCGCGGTAAAATGACATATAAGTAACTTTGTAATCTTTCTATTTGATTATGCATATTAGAATTACATCTAATGTAATCTTTTGCTTAATAGCGTAAAATTATTATGGATCTCCTAACAAAATAATATAATAATCCAATTACAAAGAAATTACAGCTTGTGATACATAAGATAACAAGAACAGTAGTTGATATACATAATACTAGTACAGAATAAAGTATATATTATTCATACAGACTTATATCGACATTCAAACTAGTATAGATACACAGATCGATAATTACTGATCCATAATCCACAAATTGAGTTGTGTTCTTTCAGCTTGCATCAAAAGAAATTTCCAAAAGAACAAATGTGGTGCTACACTCACCTTGAAATATAATTTCACTGGATTACTATTAATCTTTTGATAACAGTCAACATTAACCAGTGTTGAATTCAGGCATTTCTCTCAGGGAGGGGGGATTTCTGTGGCTCCGGAGGGGAGATTAAGATTAAGTGTTCAGGGAAGGGAGAGGGAATTGCACTTTTTGATCCTTAAAAGTATACAGTCTCAAGTATTCAGGGGAGGGGGACATTTCAATACTTCGGGGCGAGGGGAAATGTCTATCCGCGACCCCCCCCCCTGAATTCAACACTGGTGTTAACCACTAAGGAATATATGTATATATTGGAAATAATTCATGATAAATATTTTCGTAAATCGAAAAAAAAAAAAAAAAAAAAAAAAAGACTTGGATATGAAGAATTACACTTTTTTTAAACCAACTTTACATAATTAACTATTAATGTTCTTACAATATATTTAGATCTCCTTTATTGAAAAAATTAATGCCATTACAGTTTCGTTTAGCTCACAGTATCGTGATTTGAATATTTTGAAGTATAATGATCATAAATGTTTA
Source organism: Maratus speculifer (assembly GCA_964019185.1). Lineage (NCBI taxonomy): Eukaryota > Metazoa > Arthropoda > Arachnida > Araneae > Salticidae > Maratus > Maratus speculifer. The sequence continues at coordinate 381,205,167 of OZ025292.1, forward strand.
AAACGATATACGGAAAATAAATATTTTATTTCGATATTGTTTAGATCTTTATCATTTAAAAGTAATGTATCAGTAGATTTCATCGTAAGAATTTGCGAATTTTCGAAAACCAACACCATACAATAACTTTATATTTCTTCCAGATCTTTAGCTACGCTCTTTATATAAAAGGTCACCGTATTTGAGTTCAACCAAAAATGCTAAAGAATTTTGACTCTGATGGAATTTAAACTTAAAATATTTGCATTTGCTGTCTTAAACTGTGAAGTTATGCACAAAATATTTGATTAAATCAAGAAGATTCGATTTCAGTCAAAAACGTAAAAGCTGTTTTTTTGGATGGAGTACGGTTCTGGACTTACTCGAATATTGTACTATGTACCATTATCAGTATTAAACTTGTGTACAAAATTTGTGAAAAATCGATTTGTTGATGTGTGATTTCAATCAAAGGTATCAAATAATTATTTTATTCTGTTATGAGATATGTCTCTTGATCTACATGAATATTGAACTCTCATCAACAATAGAAAAAATGCTAATTAGATAAATTTTTCGAGTCAAAAACTTTTCTGAGTGTTAGGAGATAGAACACTGCACTGTTTATGTAGCGGCCTCAGAATACACGAATATTACATTGCGATCGACAATGCTGATTAATGGAAAAATTGAGAAAAGTCTGTTCGTTAAATATGTAAGTTTAATATAAAATGTGAAAAATATATTTCTGATTGTGGAAATATATGACTATTGGGGTTTTATTAACATGCAAACTTGTTTACAGAATTTGAAAAAAAATCTGTTCCCCAGAGGTCGATTACAAATTAATTTGAACCAGAAAGACTGACAGACATCTTGGTAATAATCGTTGTAGGGTAAAACTGTGTAAAAATATAATAAATCTCTACTTTCGTATATAATTTAGACGTCATATAATTATTTGTATCCTCAATAAAAGCTTAGAAATTAAATTAATTATCATGTTTTAAAAAATATGAAAAATATATTAAGTACATATTACTTCTGTTATTTTATAAATTTACTGAATACAAGATAGATCAATCCTTTAATTCGTATCCTTCCAGTATCCTATGAGGTAAAAATACTTTTAAAAAAGTATGCTCCGCAATTTTATTACAATAATGTTTGTCATACAAGCAGAAGAGGTTTCCGAAGCATAGATTGATTCCATATCTATTTTTTTTTTCTGTAGCAGAAACTTATTTTTTAAAACCTTTAAATGTGTAACACTACACTGTAAAAAAAAAAGGGTCGTTCTACTAAAAAAATTTTAGTGATCCTAGTAATTACTAAAAAAAATTTTGTAATCTTACTCGGTTACAAGGAATCTTTAAGAATTACTAGAAAAAAGCTAGCAACGAATAGAGTTAATAGTTTTATATTTTTAATAGCTATTACTAAAACTCACTTGGCGTGGCCGTGATAGCCTAGTAGTCATATCACCGAACTCCAGGCTGAAAGTACCCGGGTTCGATGCTGGACGCCACCAAATGTGCACCGAATGTATGCAATGTAAGTACTCGTTAAATAAAGGGATAATGAAAATCCTGTCGTAGCAGTTACCATGGGTATTGATCTCTGGGCTTTCTCTCCTCTTTAGAAACATGTCAAAATAGAGCAGGTAGCAATGTTTGGTGCTGCCATCTATTACGACTTTGCCGAAAATCTTCCGCTTCAGAAGTCTGCCTTTTTACCCACTGGATGCAGCTCGAAGGAAGCTCCTGCCCTTCGGGCACACGTAATGATTACTAAAAATAATTTTGGGGCTATTACTAAAATTTGCTTGATGGCTCATACTAAAAAGTTTTAAGTTAGTTATACAAAAAATTCTTTTGTTCAGTTTACAAAAGAAATGTTTGTTTCACTTGCAAAAAAAAAAGTTTGTAATGGTTACTAAAAAATTCTGTGGAATACAAATTTACTAAAAAAATTTTAGTAACCTCTTGATTTTTTTTACAGCGTAGAAGGTCTTTTTAAAATCGTCGATATTTATATGGTACTTGAGGCGTAAAATTTAATGTCTAGTTTCATTTTTAATATAATTTTTTTCATTTTATACAATGCACAATCCCTCTCCCAAAAAATAAATAAAGTAAAAATAAAAAGAAACTAATGATAATGATCAACAAGCACTCACTGCTCTGACTGCTTCGGGTTTTGGTTAACCTGATTTTCAAAGAATCTTTAAAACATTGTTTTATATGAACATCTATATGTAGGGTAACTTTAGAATTATGGATAGATATCCACACTTCTTAAAGATTGAAATAAAAATTCTTAGAATGCAAATGCAAGAAATACTTATCCATACTTGGATTTTTTATACATACACTCATGAATTTTTGATCGAAAAATAAATAAATTTTGAGAACAAAAAGTAGAATATAAAATTGAAATTAAAATGTATCTCTCCTTTAAACCGAAGAGAGATGGTCATCCAATACAAGAAAGAAAGAAATTAAGTTAAAATAGAAAAAAAAATAATAGTTTATTGTAGTAAGTGATAATAAATGCATAGAAATTTGTAAAGATTAAATTATATCACGGAAAACCAATATGAATTAAATCCTTCACTTTTCGTAATATTTGAATATTGATATATGGTACATGTTTCATGAAACAATTTATGGCACCTTATGATTATATTCCTCAATCCCTTTTTTAGTGTGTGTTATATTCTTCTTCTCAACAATCAACACAGTGATCGTCATCCGATTCTAAACATTTTCAATATTTTTTTAAACAAAAGTACTTTCTTACGCCCTATTTTATTTCTGATATTAAAAATTTTATATTAGTTAAAATTTATATAATTATATCAATTAATATAATTATGAATGTAAAAATTACATAATTATTTTAAATATAATTATATTTGTTTAAAATCCTCAATCCGTATAATTTTGAGATAGTTTTCTATCTCTCCTAAACTCGGAGGACATATTTCCGCTCAAATTAAAGTGTGAATCAGTCATTGTACGTCTTTGTTTTAGACTTAAAAGCAAATATTGAATTATATACGGGCCTGAAAAAGTCCTTAATGTAGCGTACATATAACAAAATAATCAGACACCTAGCAAAACAAAATAATCCAATCTCGAAGTTAAATAAACATTAAAATTTCCTTTTTTTAATATATGAAAAACTGCAGCATGTCAAACAGCTGCATGTCTCAATGCATGCTCAAATGCATTAGTTGATCGTTTTATGATGATCAGTGACCTTGAATTGGTTTATCAATTTGAAGAAGATATGCCTGAAGACATTTTTGTCCATTGCAGAGATGTGATACGTATTATGAGAGAAAACATCTTTTTAAACAAAAGCTCAGACAAAATTAACAGATTTTTTAAGTAATTAAATTTAAGGACGCATGTAGCAATGTGTGCTTAAAATTATAATAAATACGACAATGGTTCATTAATTCTAATTTAAAACTATTTTCTTACAACTGAAAATAGAGTGCATTGCCGTAGAATGTTTAATCCTGTTTTCTTAAAAATTTTGCATGGTTAAATAAATAAATCGAATCGATGTTGTTTATACAAAATAAAGAAATAAAAAATAAAATAATAAGTTTAAAGACATTTTTCTAATAATATTTAGTGATTGTGTATTTAATATTTGTTTTTTGTTGTTTAAAATATTTTTTCAGGTGAATCACTATTTAACGATTTTTCCATATAAAGAACTTTTTTTCGGGATTTAGCGACTTCGTTAGATAGAGGTCCAACTGTGTTATGTTATTTTATGTTTTCTTATATTTATTAAAATTTTGATGAAATCTGAGAAACTTCTCTGTGATTGAGGAATACACAAGAGAAAATTAAATCAAAAATTTGACATTGGAGATAAATTATATTATGCTTTGTGAAATTGAAAAGAAGAAATAAAAATGCATGTATTATAGACTATGAATATTTTTCAAACCAAAACATTTAGAATACTGTTAGAAAATTTAAACTTTTATTAAGATGAAAGGTGGTGTTTAATTAAATAGTATAAAAATTTATAAAACATTTCAAAACCAAATTCTAATCATTATCATCTATATTTAAAAAGTGTTTGAATGCTTTTGTGCAGCCCTATATGATCCATAGGTTTCTGCAAGAGCATTAATTTGCAGGGCTGCCTTAACTGTACTAAAACAGGAAATTGTCAGAACATGGTAATGTTTGTATTTAGAAGGTCGGTTTCTTTAGCATGTCCAACGACTCCGGTGCCCTTCAGAAGAAAGTGGTTGACTTTGAAATACACATTAAAACGTAGTTGTTAATTTTTTTTGTCGAAGTTAGTATGGCACATTGAATAAAATTTAAAATATGCTTCAGATTGAGCGATTAAGATGTACTAGACTTTTCAGTCTCCTTTTAATACTTAACCAATGGATTTCAAAACTAATCAAGGAAGCGTCTTATTAAAATTAAATTATATGCAAAATTTAATTAAATTGGATAATTCTGCATAAAAAAATCCCATTTATCTGAATTAAGGAAGAATTAATCCTCCGTTTCTCCCTTCATTTTTAACCAAATAAACCTGAAAACTAATCAGCGAAAGGTCTTATTTGAATAAATCTAATCACAAAACTTGAAGTAAATTGGATATATCTATCAAGGGTTATCGTGTTACGTACATACATACGTGCATATGTACATATAGAACCTGAGTGCATATTCAGTCAGGTTTTGATAGCCTCTGAAATAAAAAGTATTTGTAATTAAAAGTATCTTTATTCTAAGTAATTTTATTTCTAAGTTTATTAATCAAATGTAATATTTGAACATTTTAACGAAGTAAATGCATGCTTTTGAAATAAACACTTTACCGTGCTGCTTACATATCATACCTGACATAAATCAAAAACTGCTATATGGAACGTATATACCTATACACTATTCATCTATTTTTTTTCATCTCAGAAGAAAGTTGACGCATTAAATGTCCCCTGTTAAGCGTGCTTAAAAGACTTTTTATGCTACTTATTGCATTTTATTCTATAAAAACAAAATTTGTGGAAATGACATATTTTGAAGTAATTATCATTCTTGTCACATATCTATCTCTGCTAAATATGGTTTAATCTTGGAAATGAGAACGCTAAGAGATAGTTTAAGCTTATATAAATCATAATTCAATACAAGCATTAATAACATTATGGTGTTTTACTTCTACCCCCACTAAAAAAATCTGAAGAAAATCTTAAAAAAATATCCGTAGAAAATCTGTAGGGAATTGGCCTATTTTTTAAAAAAATATCTGCAGACATTGGTAAGTATACCTTTAAAAAATCTACAGATAGTTTTGAGGTAAAATTATATCTTTAATTTTTTTTTACATTTCAGTAGAATTTCTAAAGAAAGTGTATATTTCTTCATATAATCTTAAGATTATTTTTAGTGGGATACGCTTAACTCGGGAACATTTGCGCGTGGTATGACATATCCGCGTGCGTACGGTTTGTATAATTTTCACCAGTATTTATATGTAACAGTCTTGTTTACATTTTATCGTTGAGTTTCTAATTATAATGTGAGTATAAATATTTGGGTACTACTCTGTTATCCCGACGACCAAAACACTATCGCCAAATTATAAGATTAAATGCCAATAATGGATGATCGCGAATGTCAATTCAATGACATTAAATACGATACACGTGTTTAAAACGTCATTAGGTGATTTTTATTTCGACTTTTTATTTGTATTTTTATTAATATTCTACTAATTACTTGTTTTTTTATTATTTAAAATAAAAATTACGTCAATATGTATAATTTGGCTATTAGTTTGGCGATTTGTAGAATTTGTCGAAATTGCTCGACGTGATAACAGAGTAGTACCGTTATTTGTGACTAATAAGGGCTAAGATGTTGTTGGCGACAAAAAAAAAAAACAAAAAAAAAAAACAGACGTACTATTTACATGCGCAACTGTTTTCAGATTAAGAAAGTGAAAATTTGAAAATCAGAAAGATAACAGAGATCGAATAAAATAAAATACACATAATAAATAAAATCATCGATTTAGTGACATGAAATGAAAAAAATCGTTCATGTAAGTATTTTATTTTCCCAAACTGGCGAAATCAAATGTCAGTTTTAGGAAACAAAGTATAACGAGCTTCTTTCCCTGTAGGCAAATTTATCAACATGGCTTAGAGACAAAATATGTATCGCAGAACATCATCCGTTTCAATATCCCCTTCATGTACTCGTGTATTTTTATAAGAAGCTCAGTGATAGGCGAAATCAAATTCCTTGTCTCCTTTATCCGCTTTAGCCTCTAGCAAAAATGGATAAGAGTGTAAAATTCAGTGACGATAAATATTAAATAAAGTATGTACTTAAAAAAAATTGCTTCAAACCACTTCTGCATGAATATTTAATGGACATGTTTTTCCATTTCTTAGGTCTAATTTAGATCCTGATATCAGATTATTTATCAGTTTTGCACCTTTTTATAATTTATTTAAAATATATTAATCATTAAAGAGCAGAAAAAAAGTAATATTTAAAGTGATCTATAATATGTAATGGTATATTGAGGCATTTTGGCCCCACCAAATTACTGTCTCTGGATTTTAAAATATTTGCCTGTGAACTAAAAAGTGTTTGTAATTAAAAGGAATCTAAGTAATTTTATTTCTTAATTTATTTTTCAAGTATAATGTTTACACGTTTTATCGAAATAAATACATACTTTTGAAATTAACACTTTATCGTCCGGCTTATATACCATACCTGGTGTAAATCAAAAACTGCTATATGGAACATATACAACTATACAGGGTGTCCCCTCTCAACGGTGGCCAATGGCTAATTTCTAAACCGTTGGTCATAGACATATAGTTCCAATTGCAAAAATGCTTTAAAAAAGGCAAAAAATTGTTTTTTAAGCGATTTTGGTCAAAAAAAATGTTTTAGTAAAAAATTACGAAAATTAAATTTTCATACGGTCCCCCGGTCCTATAAGTGATATTTAGTAAAATTTTTTCAACACTTTAGCAAGTAATACAGAAAAGGTCCCATTCATGTAACATTAAAATTGACCGAGTTATGAAACTTTAAATTTCATGACTTAAACCACTTTTCTATAGTTGAAAACGGATGAGTTCGACTGAGCTTTAAGGGAACGTACACTAAGTGCTTAAAGTATTATAAAGGGAGTCGATTTCCAACGCTGTTCAAAGGCTACTTCCTAAACTATTTGTCACAGACATATAGTTCCAGTTAAAAAAATTTTTAAATGAGCGATTTAACTGAAGGCGCTGTTAAAGTTTAAGTTATAAGTTTTACGGTAGTGTTAATTATAATTAATTAACTTGGGAAATAGCGAAAAAACTTCAAATGCATCTATTGGTTTTTATTATAAATTTTGAGATTGCATTGTTACAATAGTGGAGGCTTGTATAGACTGATAGAGAAATCAAAAAGCGATAAGTCGAGTTTTGAAATTCATATCCTCAATTGTATTTTTATGTATGTTTTATTTTGTAAGCAAATGAAGCTGATTCTTTTCGTGGTTTTATTTTAAAAAGGTATGTTATTTTGGTAAGCTTTTATTTTATTCATAGTTTTCGTATGTAAATTTTCCTAGTTCAAAACTTATATTCAAATTTTAACTCACTTCCAAATATCTGATTCAGGTTCAATTCCCATACTTATTTAAACCCGATGACAATGTAATATTAATACGATTTTAGGTGCGTTCCATTTATTTATTTTATAGGACTACATCAAATTCTATTAGTTTGAGTAATCTAATAGAGCTTTAAGTATGTATCATTTTGTAACGATTTGTGACTGTTGTTTTTCATAGTTCAATTTAACAAAATTTCTGTTATTTTTTTACTTATATTTTTAGCACAAATTGCATATTTTACTTTAAAATATAAATGTCAACATAAATTCAGAAACAACATTGTAAAACTTTTTTTTTACTCTCAATGTTTAAAGTTAAATTTTCTATCTGATGATTATTTTTATTTCCAGTAAATTTGTGATTGACCCCTATTTTGCAGCAAAAAATATGCTTCAACTTTGAACAGCTATTACTCGGTCAATTTTGATCGCAGAGGAATGGGACTTTTTTTGCCTTACTTGTTAGAGTAGTGGTAAAAATTTTCTAACTATCATTTATAGGACCGGGGGACCGTATAAAAATTTAATTTTCGTAATTTTTTAGTAAAACATTTTTTTGACCTAAATCGCTTAAAAAATAATTCTTTACCTTTTTTAAAGCATTTTTGCAATTGGAACTATATGTCTATGACCAACGGTTTAGAAATTAGCCATTGGCCACCGTTGAGAGGGGACACCCTTTCAAGTCAGGAGTAAGTTGACGTATCAAATGACACCTGTTAAGACTACTTATATGTTACTTATTGCATTTTATTCTATAAAAATATAAATTGTGGAAAATGATATATTTTGAAGTAGGAATAATTACTGATGTATAACTATCTCTACTAGTCATTTCTAAGGTTAATCCATATCTATACTAAATATAGATTAATCTTGGAAATGATAGCATTAGAAAATAGTTTAAGCTGATATTAATCAGAATTCAACACTAGAATATTTACACAATATTGGTTTACTTCTATGGTTACCTTTAATACGGAAACATTTGCACAAGGTATGGTATATCTCGTGCGTATTCAGTTGCGAACAGTTTGTATAATTTCACCAGTACTTTTTGTATAATAGTCTTCTTTACATTTTAATGTTGAGTTTGTACACTACCTGGCCATTGATGAACGTCCACTTGTGATTTTAGACATTTTGTTAAATATCTAGAAAACTACATGAGGAATTATCCCAAAACTCTTAGTGTATAAGTATAATAGTACAAGTCATGCATTTCCGTGAAGATTTTTTCTCGAAACTGCAAAGGGAACCGTCAACAAATTAAAAAAGGGTGAATATCTTTTAAATAACCCTGTCAAAACTAATCTAGCAAAAGCGCTCAAACTCTGGATTATGATTAAGTGCCTTAGTGTAATAAACTGTGTTCATAGCAAATAGCATGCATACTCGCAGAGAAATTAAGGTTTTTATAAAAATGGTCCCAAATTTTGCCAAGTTTTTTGCTTATAATTTTCAGAGTTCTTAATGTAAAGTAGCGTTTTTTTCTGAAAATATGACAAATAATATTACACACAATACGCTGTAATCAGAATTAAAAAATAAAAAAAATTGTATGAAAAATAAATAGGTTTACTAAATAATTTTGCACTGCGCATGCGTCAATGGTATCGAAATTTCATTTGCATATTATATTAGCTAAATGTATAGAGCAACTTCTGTAAGAGTGGCAAAATCATAGTTTGAAAATTCTGAAAATAATCGTCAATTGAATAAGTTGAAAATCCGTTATTCCAAAAATTATGCAAAAATAAGAGGGGTTGTGTTCATATATTCATTCATTAGTGTCAATATAGAATACAGAATATGGAACGTACTACTACATTTGGATAAAATCCCTAATATTTTTTCTTCATTTTGGGAACAACGAATTTCGTGCTTATTCTATAGACAATAACATTCAGAATTTTCAAGCTATGATTTTGAAACTTTTACAAAAGTTGCTTTATATATGTATCTAACAAAATATGCAAATGAAATTTTGATATCTTTGACGCATGCGCAGTGAAAAATTATTTAGTAAACCTACTCATTTATCACACAATTTTTATTATTTTTTAATTCTGATTGCAGGGTATTGTGTGCAATATTATTTGTCATATTTTCAGAAAAGAATGTTACTTTATATTTAGAACTTTGCAAATTATAAGCAAAAAATTTGGCGAAATTTGGGACCATTTTTATAAAAACCTTAATTTTTATTGAATAATTGCTGCTAACTATAGGCAGCATTCGAAACCTATTTTGACTGAAATAATCACAAGGTAACGGACTTGACGCAAAGTGAATGACAAAAAATTTCTGTGAATTTCTTAAAGAAAATATCTCTTGTAAACAAATTTTTTCATTTTTATAACACTATCAGTTCATATTTAAAGTAATTAAATCTCTTTATTTAAAAAGGTTAAATTGGGTTTAAAAAATAACAGTTAATTACATAAAACTGGAAAACAGGCATTTTTGCTTAGAATCACAATTTCAAATCTCTTTATTTAAAAAGGTTAAATTAGGTTTAAAAAATAACAGTTAATTACATAAAACTGGGAAAACAGGCATTTTTGCTTAGAATCACAATTTTAAAGATTTATATCGCTAAAATTTTTATTGATTTTTTAAATTCTTCATGTTAGAAATGTTCAATATAATCTTCATTAGCTAACGCATAGCTGAAATCAAACTTTAAATATTAATTTATGCTTGAATTTTCTTCTTTTTACTCTGGGACAGCATATGTAAGCGAAATTTGAAAATGACCCTTATGGTTTTCCTCAGGTTTTACTATAACAAACAATACCTATTTTGACTTTTGAGTGTTATTTGACCCCATAAAGTTAACTGAGAAATTTTAATTGAAATAACTCTCTTTTGTGATTCCTGATATGGCGATACTGGTTCGCCTTAAAAAAGGTACATTGCGTCCTGATTTCAATCTCGAATTATTTTAATTAATTTTTTTACTGGTCCCCGACTGAAAGAGAAAATGATGTGCAAAAATCTTAAATTTTGAAATTCAATAACTCTGTCAATTTTTGTCGTACAGACATCATACATTTTGTGTTGAATCTCTTATGATATGTGTAAACTTTTACTAAATATAACTATAAATATACGGGCGAAATATGACATGATACACGGGATGACATGCCATATACATGATATACGGGAGGATCGTACAAAAAGTTAGATTTTGTAATTTTTGTACTATTAATTTTTTACTTTTTACTTTTTACCTCATTTCAAACATTTTTTCAAGTAGAAATATACACTGACGGGAAAAAAAATCCCAACACCAAGAAAAACTTATTCTAGAGTAATGAAATTTGGACAGTGCATTTGTCTAGTTAATATGTTTAATTGATTAGATTTTCGAGATCGCAGATTAATTTAAGCTTAATAAAATGCATTTCAAATGTGACAAGCTGTTTCATTAATAGTCGCTATAACCTCCAGAATTTTGAATGCAAGCCTGCATACGTGCGTGTATTGTGACGAATATCACTTTGTGGTATGAACTTCCATGCTTGTTGTACCTGCTGTGTCAATACTGTGATGGTCAGTGCTGGCTGCGGATGACACCGGAGTTTTCTTCCAATGATATTCCATATGTGCCCAATGGGAGACAGATCTGATGATCTCTCTGACCAAGGTAAGATGTCCACACTCTGTAGAGTACGTTGCGTTATAACAGCGGCATGAGGGCGAGTGTTATCCTGTTGGAAAACTCCCCCTTGAATGCTGTTTTTGAATGGCTACACTACAGGTGCAATTATCAGACTTACGTGCACATTTGCAGGTCGTGTGTTTAGGATAACCACGAGGGTGCTTCTGCTGTCATTCTGCCACAGGCGGAGTATGATGCGCCACAGCCCTACGCCGAATACGACGGTCTTCCCTTTCAATAGTGCCACTTGGATACCCGGAACCTGGTCTTCTTGAGGCAGTATCATCCCTTGACATCTGCTCCCAACAATCATGTGAAATGGATACATTCCGGCCAAGTCTTTCTGCAATATCGCGGAAAGAATATCGACTTTCTCGTAGCCCTATCATACGACCTCTTTCCAATTCGGTCAGCTGATGATAATAGCTTCTTCGTCTTCTTAAAGGCATTCTTTGTCAACCTCAACTCAATTTCTTCAGTCAAACTTCGAAGATAAATAATTCTCACGAACTTTACAGCACGCATTTAAAGCAAACCTGACTTGAAAGTCGTGAGTGGTGCTACTAGCGCCACACTTATGCGCGATGCGGGAAATTTGAATCGATGTCATCTTTCAGATGTATAAACACGACTAAAATGTTCGTTTATCTTGTTGGGATTTTTTTTTACAATCTGTATATGTCTGCGACTAACGGTTAAGAAATAAAAGGTCGGCGATACATAACATGTATCTTGTACATTTGTGTACCTTCATTTCTAAAAACAGTCCAACTGCAAATACCAGACAATTCCCACGGTCACGAATGTCCACTTTAAAAGATTTTAATGTAACAACATTAATTAATAAGGTGAAAATATGAAACATTTGTCAAGTGTTTAGTTTATACAAAAAAAAATTACATACAGATAATTTTGTTTACTAATATTATCATCAAGAGTATTAAATAAAAAATAGATCTTAATGACAAAGGAAATGTACGGTATGATTATAAAATCAGACAAAGATCCTTAATTGTAAGCAGTTGTCGACAGTAAAAATTAAAACCGTTTTCATTGGATTTTATTTATGTGTAAAAAACTAACAAACTAAGATAGATGAAAATTCTAAATTTATAATTATATGCACAGTTCCTAAAGGTGGGTAAAGGATAGCCTACTATCCAGCAGGAAAGCCACAATGCCTTCCAAAATATACTACATTGGGTTAAATGAATGAAACCGTATTCCATTCACTAACTTGGAAAAATCGCTTAAAAAATTAAACAAAAAAAGCTAATGAAAAATCGAAAATAGGGCTTCGAGGTGCAGAACTTTATACATAGAAGTACATCCCCCAAAATTTTGTAACTGTACGTCTAGCGGTCTCTTCAGAACAGCGCTGACCGACTCACAAACTTGCCTCTTTATTATTATAGAATACTGTGAATATTATAAATAATTCTTTGCCCCTTTCACATGCAAATTAAAAATAGATAAGACCATAATGCCTACAGAAATCAAAAATATCGACAAAATTGACAAAAAATCAATTTTAAAAGCACAAAGCCTCGAATGGTTTGGAATCAGAAAGAAGTGATAGGCTGGGAAATATGAAATTGCGTTTGGAAACAGGTGTTAATTGATCTCTTGCATGTGGAGAAATTGGATATTTTTTCTTATGTCATTCAAACGAAAATACGTCAAGTAGGCTGAATTTTCAAAGAAAACCTAAAGTAACATTTAATGGCATTCTACAGTATCAAATCAACATTGCAAGGAACTCATAAATCGCATTTGTAAAATGTATATTTGATGATGAATACTTGAAAATTAGAAACAGAGACTTAATAATATGATAGCAAGAGATTTGAAACTGGTCTAAATTTTCCAAATTTATTCTTATAAATTCTAATAATATGAAAGAGAAAATATCTGGGAAATATTTTTAAGCGTATTCATTAATTAATTCATTAATCAAGCGCATTCTTACTAAGCATATTCATTTCTTTTCATTTATCGTATTCTATAGATAAAAAATGAAAGAAAATGTATTTAACTTTTGATTTTGTAACCCACACTAAGTAATCACTTGTAATCACCACTTTTAACACATTTGTAATCAACTCTAAGAAAACATTTGTTTTGCTTTTTTTAGAGCGGAATCCATTGCAGTGATTGGTTAAACAAAACCTTTAGAAATCAAACATTATAAGGAATAAACACTAGTAGAAAAAGAAGGTAAAAACTAAAAAAAAATCTATTAAAACAAAAAGAGATAAACAAACACAATTGTATCTTTTGTAACCTTTTATACAAACATTTTGCCAGTATATTTTCTTTTAAGTTATTCAGACACATACACGAGTAAAATTATCCAAACACAAAGTGGTAACTCAAGAGAGAAAGTAATTAAATAAGCAACTAACTGTCCACATTTCCCAAAACAGAGAAAAAGAATAATATAAGAGGAAATGCAATTAATTTTACTCAAGTCTACTAAGTTGGAATTCTTTCTCTATTCTTCTAACGTACCCAACTGTACAATACGTTGCATACATTCAAACAGTGATGAAGAAAGATTTTTTTTTTTTTAAATTTTAGCAAGAAGTTATTCCTTTATGGGTTTGTTAGAGAAATATAAAAGTGGGAACAATAATTTCCAAATAATAATCAAACACCATATTCTTTGTTGGTTCTAAATTTTTTTAAAATAAACATTATAACTAACGATATTATAGTCTGTCTCAAAATTTTAAGCACTCGAAAAATCTGGTTTAAAAGAAATGAAGAAGAAAATATTTTATGCTAATTTACAATAAATACTCGACATTTAATCAAAATAAAATGAAATAAGCAATTTTGAGTGGTTAAAATAAAAAATATATTTATTTTTGTTTATTTTTTCTTTTTCCTTGAAGAATTGCTGTCTCAAAAGTTTAAGCACTTTATGCAAATTTTTCTAGAAACACGGAATTGGTCGTGTGTAATGACGCTGTATGACATCATATTGTACTTGCACAAAAGTATAAAAGGTAGAGAAATCATTTCCTCGCTTTTTTAAAATGCTGAAGGGTAAAGAATTAACAAATTTGTGATTTTAAAAGTTTTTAAATTGAAACCGTAAAATATAACTGTTTCTGAAGCTGAAAAAGTTTTAATTGGATAAAAGCGAGGTATATATCAAGTACTCTGTAAAAATGATAATTTTAAGCGGGAATCAAGATGTGGCGAACACGTCTGATGGCTGTTCAGACTGATAGGAGAGTACGGAGATTGATATCTAGACAAAAATATGTCATACGGCAAATTAAAAATAATCTCAGTGTACAGGCGTCTACAGACACTGTACATAGATGTATTTAAGAATGTGATTACATCAAACTTAAAAAAATGGCTAGCAAACCGTCTCTCAAATTGCATCACAAACAGGCATGAGTGAACTGGGCTAAAAAACACATGTCCCACCGGGACAAATGGCTTACTGTTTTATTCAGCCATGAGAAAAAGTGGAACTTAGAAGGCATTGATGTTTGGAATGCGTATTAGCATGATTCACGTAAGGAACGCAGGGCATTTTTCAGCAGGCAGTAAAGCTGTAAATCTGTTATGGTTTTGAGGGCATTTAAATTCAATGACGAGTCCTCTCTGGCTTTTCTAAAAAGAAGACAATATTTAAAAAATATTAAGGAGACGCTTAATCAACATTTTCTTCTATTAGGTGACATTTTGAGGGGGGGGGGGGGTCCTGAATAGACTTTTCAATAAGACGATGCCTCATTTCAGGTATCACATTCTGCAAAACTTTGGCTTTCTCTGAAAAAAATTAAAGTTCTTGACTGTCCAGCTATAAGTCCAGACTTAAACATGATTGAGAATGTCCGGACAATTTTAATCCGCCAGGTTTACGATAAAGGAAAGGAGTATGACTCTATAGAAGAACTCGAAGAGGCCATTGAGAAAGCATAGTACTCTTTGCTACCAGAAACCCTACAAAAACTAATAATTTCTTTGTGCATATGCGTTTATTTGAACTAATCTGAAGTCACGGAAAAATAATTTGTAAGTAAAAGTTCTGTAAAAATTATAAATCTGGTTGTTCTCGACATTGTGCATAAACATTTGAGACAGTTTTTTTTAAACATTTTTTTTAATTATACTTTTTACAATTATGTAGTATTTTTACAATTATGTAGCTATGTAACATAACATACATGTTATGTTACATGTATGTAGTATTAATGTTACGAAATCTACAAATAATAAATGTCATTCATTCTAACTTTTTATAATTCTTTGAAAATCGACATTTTATGCTTGTGCTTAAACTTTTGAGACAGACATTATTTTGTCACTATCCTTTCCATGTTTGCATTGCTGGATAGGTTTAACCATATCCTTGGCTGTATTTTTCCGCCCAGTAATTACATAAATACCATATATTCTGTTTAACATCAGTGAACATTACATTTTTGTTGTCAAATATTCAATTCTCAAGTCTGTATAAATTTTAACTTTGAAAAGCTAAATTATAAAAGTATCCTTAAAAATAAATATGTTTCTCCTTTTTTTAAAACACATTTTAACGTTTTTCAGAGGGATTTTATGAAACAAAATAATATACATGTCGTTTTTTAGCAAATTGTTTAAGCTTTTGTATAACAATACAGTTATATTACTTTATAGGTTTCTTAAATGCGAAATAATGTGAAATACTTGTGGGAGTTAATGCTCATGTGTGTTTAACTTCTGATAGAGTCCCTTTCTTAATCCGATTGATGACATACAACTTCAAAATTCAATCGCACTGTACCTTAATCTCCTCAGTCCTGATATCGCCTGGAGGCGACACTAAAAAACAGCCTTTAAATTAATTTGGATGCTTCTAAAATGGATAAAATTACATAGACCTTTTTAATTTATGTGTGCATATTAGAAGCATCGATATATATATTGATGCATCTTTGGAGATGCTTTATAATAATTTTAAACTGGTTTTTGTAGTGCTATGTAAAATTTGTCTCGGGACTGAGGAGTTTAAGAACCTCCCATTATTGTCAAGCTAATGTTTATTAACTGCTATAAGACTTGATTAAATGTATGACCCTGACTTCAAGCGGACTGCTATAGTTTGAGAGAAAATTGAAAATAATTACTTTGTTAATTAAAGATACCTTAGCCCTCAAGAATAATGTACTCTTGTAAAGAAAATTATTATTTATTTCTCTATACAAATATGATAAATAGAAACTGTGTTCGGCAGCCAATTAAAAGAAACCTATGATTTTTGAAGAAAATAAAAATCCGAAATGAAAGAAATCGGACATTATCACTAAAAATATTTATACAAGTAACTATATTTTCATTATTTGCCAAGGTTTATACTCCTTGGGGAAAATATTGCTATCTGGATTGGCTGATGGATGAAACAAGTCCATATCTGTTGTACTTGACTTTCTGCCGTCAGCAACTGTAGAATTTGAAGTTTCATCTTTACAAATTCAAATAACTGAGTAAATAGTTAAAAAGAAAGCATCTGAGAGTCTTTTCGTCGCTTCATTTATTGTTTCCCAGCCTTAAGCAATATATTCCATAATTTATACCACTATAGGTTCTGTAGAAATTTTCAGTAGTATTTTCTTTTGTAGAAATTTTCATTTTAAATTTTAATAATTAGGAGAAAAAACTGATAATTCTATTATAGTTTTTAATGATTTTGTATCCGTCATCCTGCAATAAAGGAAGGTCTTAATGTTTGTCCTTTTCTACTGATGTTTTCTTAAAATTCATTGGAATTCAGTAATTAGTTAAACTTCAATTATTAGAAATTAAATATTGTAAAGACCAAAATAAAGTACAATAAAGGAAGAATAAAAAGAAACTACTACAAAAAATTCCATCAGATAGAGACAACCACACGCCATTATGTAATTTGTAACATTTTATAAAAATAGTACACCAATATACTTTTTAAGGGGGATTTTCTATTTTTTCGGTTAAAAAAGTCAATTTTTCGTTTGTTACATTCTTCTATTTCCTGTCGTTTTTAAAATATTCGTGTACACCAATCTTTCAAAAACCTTTCAAAGATATTTAGTGCTTTAGCACAATATTTTTACGTTTTGGAGCACTATAGACACATTTTAACGCAAAATGACTTTTCTCAAATTTGACGGGTTCGGAACTCTACAACTATTAAACTGATCATGCGATTTATTTATTTAATTAAAGTTGATGTAATTCATTGGAACGTAAACCACTTTCTGCTATTTTATGAAAAATATATATTTTTAGAGACATACATAAATACAAAAAAACAAGTCAGAACTACCTTTTTTTGAAATCGGTGCAACTTTTTTTTTTTCATCTTTTTCATCTTAAAGTGGTTGGAACTCTAGATAATATTATCTAATTTCATAATCGTTAACGAAAATTTTATTGAAAACGACACTGGCGATTTGTGGTATCCCACCCGTTTTGTGCATGGTGCACTCTAAAAACTACATTTTAAAAATTTAGCAAAAAATTTTCAAATCTGATTACGTCGCATAGTCAAAATAGCTCCGAGCCAAAATCATCCAGGTTTGAAACAAGCATTTCTCATTTTTGAAAACATTGACATACTCAAACATGAGCACATGACGCTTTATTCATTATGTTTATTTATAATTATACAAGATATTTGTAAAGGTACTTACAAATAATATACAGACATACAAACAACGAATACAATAAATCAAACTGAAGTGAAAAATTAGCAAGAGATAGGAATTGAACCGGGACCACAGCATTCCAGGTTGTTGCTCTAACCATTGAAATACTCCGGACAATGCCTGAGTCTGCAATTTCTCACTAATAAACCAAGTTGGGGAAAGTGATCTTCCATTATTAAGATAGTCTATTATGACGAATAATAGACTGGGTTGTTTCCCTATTCTATGATATCATAGGCTCCGTTATATATCCGACATCCTAGGCTATTTTAAGGATGAAGATGACTTTCCGCAACTTTGTTTATTAGTGAGAAATTGCAGACTCAGGCATCGGCCGGAGTAACTCAGTGGTTAGAGAAACAGCCTGGAATGCTGTAGTTCTGGGTTCGATTCCTGGCTCTGGCTAATATTTCACTCCAATTGGGATTACTGTATTTATTGTTTGTATGTCTGTATATTATTTGTTATTTGTTATCTTAGATATTCTTATTTAAATGCTGGCGTTATTTGTGTGTGTATGTGTGTTTTAAAAGATATTTGTATTTATATATAATTGGTGGTTGTCACATTCTAAATGAGAAGTCTCTCTTTTACGAATTTATTCATACATCGGTTTGGAAGTTTGAAAAACAAACTTTACGCTACTGTGATTACATTACGACGGCTTTAATGCGTTCTTCCGCGAACTTGATAAAAATTTAGTTCGCCCTTTTCATGTTATAAAATATTGCTAAAAGAAGCGCTTCATTCAAAATCATAATAAATGGAATAATATGAATAAGTTCAACAAGCCTGCCCAAATTTACTACATTTAACGAATAAAAAGCAATTTTGTTTGAAACTTAATATTCCTAGTATTTCCAAATTGAAAGCATTTGGTCGTCATATTTGAAGAAAAACAGTTTCATAACAAATTGAAAACATTGATTTTCTCAGATTTAAAAGTGTCATATTTTTCCATGGGTGCACGATAGTGTATCCACTCACGCAATTCGAGCCATATCATCAATTTTTTATTAAAACATTTTTGAGATGTTCTACCAATAATAAAAAATAATATGCAAAAAACTCGAACATAAAATCTTCATTCCGATTGAAATAAAAAAAGTCTGAAAAATACACCTTTTTAGCAGGCCAAATTAAATAAATAAATAAATAAATAAACCTTTTCTTCAAGCACGTACAGGAGTAAAATTATCCAAACATAGTGTAGTAACCTCAGATGGAAAACAATTAAATAAACAAGTAGCTAAAAAGCGAGAAAAGAAAAGTATAAGAAAAAAGTAATTAATTTTCCTTAGATCTAATAATAAGTTTGTGTTGTTTCCCTGTTCTATGTTTCAAGTGTACACACAGCAGTGAAGATAGTCTTTTGTTTTATTTTGTGTAAAAAAAATTATTATTTTCTTACCAGTTTGTAAGATCAAAAGTAAGCTTTATTTGAAATTTACTGTACCTCTCTTACAATTGTAAAAGAGGCAAGTAAATTTTCAATAATGAAGCACTTTTTTTTTTTACATAAACATTAAGCAATAACGTTTAACAACTGTTAGATGTTCCAATCAATACTATTATGTTATAGATATCGTTGTGATACTTTTCTTTTTGAATATCGCAGTTTATAAATATTGAAAATATGAGAGAGTTATAAAAAGTTTTTCTAAACTCTAAATATATAAAATTATCCGTAATGTAACATTACAATAATCATAAGAGTTAAAATTAGTATAAACATATACTGGAGAGTTGCACCATAAAATTTAACTACTGAGAATGTATTTATTAAAAATAGCAAACATTGCTCAATGGTGCACAAAACAAGAACTTTTATATGAACTTCTACAATTAAAAAAAATGTATCAACGTTTCGCGCCATCTTCAGGAAAACATGATATTGAAATGACTAAAAGTTTGCTTCCTGATCGAGAGATAGTATTACTAATAAAATAAAATTTGAAATGAATCAAAGGTTTAAATATGTTGCCACTTACACGTGAGTAAAAATTAAAATATTGCAAAGAGATTCAAATTTAAGATATTATGATGTTATGCCATATTTTTGGTATAATTTAGGATACATTATCATTACAAGGTTTATTTTCTCGTGCAATGATTTCGACAGATTCTCTTATTTTACTATGATTTTAGCCTCTTCAAAGTTATTACGGCAACCCTTGTTCGCCGTAAAACAAGAAAGAGCTGTATTAGTCCGGGTGCTACGCATCAGAAAACTGCAAATCGTGATAAGAATATACCGCTTGGTGAGTATGTACTTTATGATAATACAATGCATATTGGAGGGGGAGGCATCTCGCAAAGTCGTCGGAATTCAAGATGGCGGCTGTTATTCAAAATGGCGTCAATTTCTGAATATGCTTAATATAAATGTGCTTTTCATGTCGATTTCGATGTTTTTAAAGTCAAGTTTTCGTTTTTAACGCTATTCAACGTTATTTAAAAGAGTGTATGAATTCGGTTTATCTGTCTGTTTGTCTGTCTGTCCGCCTGTCCTTCCATGCTCTAGCTCGCTTAAATGTACTCAGATTGCCATGTATATTTCATATGTTTTATGAAGTTTATAATAACATGTTCGGAGTAAAAAGTAAAGTGTATAGCTTTTGTAGTTCATTTACAGGACACTCAAAGTATTTACGAATTGTCTGACCTTGCTCTTTTTTGCTTAAAATTACTCAGATATCCGTGTAATTTATGTATGTGTTATCTCTATGTGTAATTTAAAGACGTGGTGTACTGCAAAATGTTCTATATCGAAAATTAAGTGTCTAGCATTTATAGTTCGTTTACAGGCACACTCAAAATAATCCCCTTACATTATGGTCCATTTGCAAAAATCCTTTTTAGTGTGTTTTAATGATGTTAAATTATTTGAAACATCCTGAAATTAACATACATGAGTGAAGTGTGGTACAAGATACTGTACAATATGGTGAGCGTAGAATTTATAGTTTATTTACAAGATCTAAAAAAGAATACGTTTGCAATTCTGTCTATAAACACAATGTTGCCTATGTGCTTTTAAATTATAGTATGTTTTTTAAAACTTTACCAGGTAGGAACGAATTGCAAAATGTCATATTATTATTTTCTTTGGTTGGAATGCAGCTTATAACATGTGATACTTTAATATATGATGGGCCATTTCTTACTAACATCTTAAAGCCTCAACAGACTTTAAAGATATTTAATGATTACAACATTAAAACGTTTTATCCTTACTTACGTAAAGACATTGAGAGTTTTAAATGTCAAAGAATAGCTTTGATTTGGGATAGATATATTATACTAAGCTTTAAAGGAGAAACTAGACAGAAGAGTAATTCAAGAGGCGAGATGACAAGTGCAACCACATGTTAGATTACCTATAAATTGGCACGATTTCTTAAGAAATTCAAATAACAAAGAAAAGCTTTTTAATCTCCTTGGAACACTAGCACCATACAAAAAAACACAAAAGTTATAACCACTCCAGGAGAAGAAGTTAAAGGCAGTCTTACTGCCGTAAGTTCCTTAATTGCAACGACTTGCCCTGGTCACGAAGAACCAAGATTGAAGAATAATACTGCATCTCAAAGACATGGTTGAAAAAGGACTGAAAAATAATATTGTACGCTCTATAGACACTGATGTATTAGTTTTGGTGATTCCATATTTTTTTTATCCTTTCAAACAGATGCTTAGAAATGTTCGGATTGCATTTGGAACAGGGAAGAAATACAGATTTATTCTTGTTCATACCATAGCAGCAGCGATTGGAAGAGAAAAGGCAACGACTTTACTAAGATTTAATGCTTTCACAGGATGCGACAGTAATATGGGTTTCACAGGAAAAACTAAAAAGTCAAATTGGAAAACGCTCATTCTCTTTAAAGAAGCTACTGCTGCCTTTTCATACCTATCAAAACCACAAACTTCTATTCTTGAAAGTATTTTAAATATTTTAGAACATTTCGTAGTATTCTTGTACTGTCCAATAAGCAATACCATAAGTGTCAATAATGCAAGACAAGAATTGTTTCAGACAATTTTCCACCACTTCAAAAATATATTTTACGCAGTGCTTTCCAAGCTGGAGACATTTGGGGAAAAGTAGATCATCGGGAAATACATGCAACCTCTCCAAACAAATGGGAATGGTGTTTGGATAATTTATCATAGAAAAATAGACGGTCGGAGTTGCCAGTGATTTTAAACTCTTGTGAAGATTTCAGAAAGTGTATGTGTAAAATCTATAAAGGTAAATGTGGCTGTAGAAAGGTTGGACTTTCTTGCATTATTGTGCAATTGCAAACACGAATGTGAGAAATATGATGACACCGATTGAAGTTTCTATATTCTACAGCTTTATATGTAACATTCATTTTATAATATACTGTATTAAAAATGAATAATAATAGTAATCTATTAATAAAAGAGTAGTTTTATTATATATTCATTCTTTTAAATTTTTACTGTAAATGACAAAATACTTTAATAAATGTCCTATTTTCATTTTAGGTTAATTTCTAGTATTAGAAAGATTATTTTTGAGTTATAAAATGTGGAAATTAACATAATAAATACCCTTGTAAGATGCAGAGGAATAAAACTGCAAAAGATTTTAAATAATAGTCGCCATTTTGAATTCCTATAAATTTATACGATACCTCTCTTTCTTACATGCATTTTATTAATATAAGATAGATACTGACTATTCGGGATATCCTTATTAGAAAGGTTTTTTACCCACCTAGCATTTTCATTAATAACACTTGAATTATATGGTGATCGTTATAAGATTTATATGCAAATTATAAACGTATATTTTCTTGTTTTGGTGTGTCACAGAAAATAAGCGATAAATACTATGTACACCTTATTATATAATAAGTAATTGGTAGCTCATTGTAATATTAACATTGATGTATATAAATTTTAATGTGTTTTAAAGAGTATAACATCATTAAGAAACATTGCAAACGATTTGGCCACATACACAATATTGTAATGTATTTTTTTAGCGCCCTGTAAATAAACTATAAAAGCTATACACTTTTGTACACTTACTACGAACATGTTATTATAAACTTCATAAAATAAATAAAATATACATGGCAATCTGAGTACATTTAAGCGAGCCAGAGCATGGAAGGACAGGCGGACGGACAGACAAACAGACAGATAAACCGAATTCATACTCTCTTTTAAATAATGTTGAATAGTGTTAAAAACAAAAACTTGACTTTAAAAACATCGAAATCTCTATGAAATACACATTTATATTAAGCATATTTAGAAAATGACGCCATTTTGAATAAAAGCCGCCATCTTGAATTCAGACGACTTTACGAGATGCCTCCCTCTCTAATATGCATTGTATTATCATAAAGTACATACTCACCAAGCGGTATATTCTTATCACGATTTGCAGTTTTTACCTTATTTTTGTCGCGTAGCACTCGGACTATATTCTGTTTATTCTGTCTAATATCCCTGCAATGTTCCTTAATTATAACTAAAAATTTGCGTGTTGTCATGCCGATGTAGACCTTTTTTGACATTATTTGATAATGTGATGGGTATTTTATACCGGGTGTCCCAAAAATGACTGATGGATTTTAAAATTCAATAACTTGCAAACGGTGACAGCTATTTAAAAAAAATTTGCAGGAGGGTTATGTTTAATGTCAGGAGTTTTTTTACCGTAATTTTTTATTTTAGTTCGCATCTCAAACAATAAATGGCACTGACGGTTATTTAAGTCCAGGTGATCAATGCTGAGTGAAGCGTCGACCTGGCCTTCAATCGCTGTCAGCGCCACCTATTGTTTGAGATGTGAACTAAAATTTAAAAAATACGGTAATAAAAACTCCTGACATTATACATAACCCTCCTACAAAAATGTTTTGAATAGCTGTCACCGTTTGCAAGTTATTGAATTTTAAAATCCATCAGTCATTTTTGAGACACCCGATATATACCAGATTTTTTATCTATTGAAATTTTGTCGATCTTATCTGATAAGATAAATTGTTCTTTTTCTAATTAAGATCGAAACATGAAGTAAACGTCATTTCAAGTCTGAAAAAGACAGAAATGCTTAATGCGATAAAATGTCTTTAGAAAATTTAAAGATTTTTGTGTCTCGGACCCTCTTAAGTTAAGGCATTGAAATACTGAGGAAAAATAGAAAAGCTACATTATGCTTTAGTTTTTGTTTACTCTCTTTATTACAGATTTTTCCTGCACATTATTCGAATTAAATTTTTGTTATACGTCTACATTGTAAAAAAATAATTCCTCTCGATCTAAAATACTTTTTTTCCAGTATTTCCATTTTATGTGCAGTTTTCATTTTAAGAATAAGCGTATTTTATTAATATGCATATATTATAGGAATTTCGTGAATTTGAATTATTTGTGTTTAACGATTTTTAGTGCTTATGCATTCGGTTTGTCTGGCTGTATGTCCGCGCTCTAACACCCGTAAATGTACTCGGATTTGAAATTTTTGGACGCTAATGAAGTTTACTTAAGCACGAACCCTAGTTCAAATGAAGTTTCTAGTATGATTAATTTATTTACAGGAACAGTCAAAAGTTTACCGTTACATTACAGCTTATGGGAAAAAACAGTTTCAAATGAATTTCAAAGGTGTTATATCCTTCTAAACATATTCTAACTTATATGCATTTACGAAGTGCATTCAAATATGCCATTTGTATAATATGCGGTGAAAAAAAAGCTATTATTAATTTACAGGGCCACACAAAATAATTCCATTACATAATGGTAAAGAATGGGAATTGTATGCCAAATATTTTATTTATATTACACGATTTTATGAAAAATAAAATTGATTTACGTCGCTGAGGATTACTAAGTTATACGATATAGTTATGCATAATATGAAGTGCACAGCATTTAAAGAGACATATAAAATATTTTAAATAGTATATTCTATATAAGAAATAGTATATAAAAGGATATACAGGGCCACGCAAAGTATTGGATACATAGAAGCCTAAGAATGATAATATCTGAGAGTATGATTTTAGAAGTTTTGAGAGAGTATTAGTTTAAAATAAATTTTGGCTAAATACTGTCGTGTAATAAGATACTGTGTAAACTAAAGGACTGAACAAAAGCTTTTAAGTATGTTTCTATCTATAGTAAAAATTGCTGAAAAAGAAATTTCAACCTGCTAGACCCTTTTTAGCTACGAATTGAATAATTTCCAACTGAGCGAAAAATTGCCCAGGCCGGGAGTCGAACCCGGATACTTGGCTTACAAGGCCAGTGCTTTACCTGTTAAGCTACCGGGGCGACAACCGGCTGGGATTTTTCGCTCAGATAACCTTATTGGTCATAGCATCTGGTCTGTCATTTAGACAGTTCAACAGAATATTCCCATTATATAGTATATATATCAACCGACAGATAGATCAAATACAGGGCTGTTCAAAAGTTATTGGAATGCATATTTGGCTAAAGAAAGTAACCTTATTTCCCTAAATAACGAAGTTTTATTAAAGATTTCAGGAATTGTTGGAAAGTGCTTCATAATCTATGGTTAACGTATGACATTTTTTGCTTGTTCTTCATAACATGTTCAGTGTGTAAATATAACGATGAGACTTCGTATAAATTGAATGTTTGAAGTTGTAAAATATCTGAATGATGAAAGAATTTGATCCGTATTTTAACGGATAAAATGGCTTTGAAGAACATCCGCCCTGTGTATATTTAGTAGAAAAGTACTTATCCTGAATTCAGCAATAATTCGGATAACAAGTATTCTATCAGAGAACATACCTTTGTCTTCGATAAATTAAAATGAGAATTCTTGAACTCCCAATAAATAAGCCCCACCAATGGCCGAGAGGTTCTGACCTCTCAACTGGTAGACGGCAGGTGCTGGGTTCGAACCCAATCGCGGCTGTCGGCCTAACCGTTCGGAGTTTCCGTGGTTTTCTTCGAACCTTGCGTAAATACGGGTTAGGTTCACTTAGAAAGACCCCCACGAAGGACACTCCCCCCTGGTCCTATATCCCTAGCGTAGATAATCGGACGACAAAAATAAACCAAACCAAACCCAATAAATAAAATTGCAAATAAGTAGTATAATACATAAAGTAGTAGTAGTGAAAAAACCTTATCAAGTTTAATTGTAAAAAAAAAAAAAACCTATTTATTGTAATTTCGTATTTACAAATATTTGTATTAAATTTATTTTAAAAAGTTACTTTGTTCATTATCAAACAATTTAATTATACTTTTAGTAATCAGTTCTCGTGAAATATACATTCATTTGTATAATTTAACCCGAGACGGATTTAACATTTTTTAAGACCAGCAGCAATTAATAACACCGCATACATATTTTTGTCGTATTTGATCAATAAAAAATAAGCTCGCTATAGATAATTTTTGCACTTCAGAATTCTTTAACCGAAACTATGTAGTTAAATTATTATTGTGTCATATTAATAATACGCTTAACAAAAGAACAACGCACCAATAACGTATATTTTACACTTTGGGGAACAATACTCCTATATACCGGAATTCGTTAAAAATCTTATTTCTGTGTTATGTACTCTTAATCCCAGGAATCTATTAACCTTAATTCGGTAATTTGTTAGGCGAAAATTATTATGGTTTCCCAGCACACTGATATTGTTGAGAGCATTATAATAAATTACACAGACTTAACGAAATGTTGTTACTGGACCATCAGACAAAAAGATTTTCTTTCAGCTTAGTAATAAAGACTTAATCTCTTGATAATGAATCTTCATTTGACACATGAGTTGTTTCTTTAGCACGCATTTATGTTTAAAGAATACTTAATGAATATTTATTGTGTTTAATTATATAAAAATAATCTTCACGAACACTATTCTATTATTTTCTTGCGTTTTCAATTTTTTTTCTTAATTACTAATTAATATGTTATGATAGAAATATTTATATACTTAGGAGCAAAAAATTTCAACGTTCTGCATTTAAATGAATAATATATTAAAAATGTATTGATTTTCGAGAACAAAAACACTCAAATACATATGAAGTATTAGTGACAAAATAAAAAAAATGAACTACGTGCACAGATAACAAGGAAACATACTTTTTTCTTTTCAGGTAAAGAAATATAAGTAATTTTCTAATTATGTGCTGCGTTCTAAAGACAAATCACTCTAGCCGAATAATGAACAATACTCATTAATTATAAATTTAAAGAAAAATTTACTCTACTTTTTTACAGTTATTGGAAAAAGAGGTCAAAGACCACAATGAAACAAATGGCACTTTCCTATTTTAATTTAGTCAAATGTTATTGATGTTCAAATTTAACGTCAATTATCTTTAAACTCAACTTACTCCAAATCGAATTTTTGTCATTTGTTCCCTTTGGCTTTTGAGGTCGTCATATAGAATTATTATATAACATTTATACGTAGGATTCATTTCTGAGACATTTGTAACATTTTAAAAAGTCATGTTCTGTCATTTTGATGAACAATGGAACAAATCAAATAAACTTTACTTTAAAACAGTTATAGAATAATTGTTACTGTTAGAGAAAAATTATGCGTTATACATCTATAAAGCACTCAGCTCGTCTATTTTACTGTTGTTACCTATACTTATTTCATTATTTCAACTACTTCTTGTCCCCGTGGCAGAAACACGGCGACACGGCGACATAGTCGCGGACACAGAAATATCTTGCGGACAGTTTTTGTCTGTACTAATGAAATCAATTAAAAAAATTTGTCCGCAGCTTTCGGACACTTTTGTCCGCAACTTTCGGACACTTTTGTCCGCAACTTTCGGACACTTTTTGTCCGCAACTTTCGGACACTTTTTGTCCGCAACTGTCGGACACTTTTTGTCTGCACTGATGAAAATTAAAAAAAAAAATTGTCCAAAACTTTCGGACATTTTTTTTCTTTCGGCAGTACGTAGCTGGTTCTCCCCTGATCCGGACGTCAAATTCCCGCCTCTCTCGCCCATCTCGCCTATTCATTCCTGCTTTCTTCAGCGCTGCAGCCGCTAAGATGAACAGCTGTCTCTGTGAAGAACATGTGCACACATCCCGGTATAAAGTTGTTTGTGCTGTGTGTGATTCTTAAAAGGTAAAAAAAAAAAAAAAGTACACATTTTTAAAGACGCCATCCTGGTCAAAGTATGACTGGAAATTATTTAAAAAAGTGGAAGATTCTAATTCCAAAAAAGAACAAATCAGCTGCTTTGTTTATTCAAGCATTTAAGTTGGAAGTCAAGTAGATTATTTAAATAGAAATAATGCATATATAGTCATGAAATATTTTTGTTGAAATTATCTTTTTTCATACTAAACATTATCAATGGAAAGCTTATCTCATTAGCGTCCGAGTTCTTTGATCTAAATAAACAAACCACAAATCGTTATCAGTTTTTTTTTTTTCTAGCAAGTGGGCTTTTTTGTCGTTGGGAATAATTTTCTTAAAACTTATTATATTTTAATAAAAATTTGGTACACAACCTAATTTATTATCATTGCAACTTGTTGAAAATTTGAACAAAATCGTACAATTAACAACAGAAATATAATTTTTTAAAAATTTATATCTGCAATTCGCCGAAAAACTTAAAAAAAGTTAAGCTAAAAATCAAAACCAAATTGTTTTTTTTTTTTTTTTTTTCCCGCAATTCTTACACGAAATTGTGTTTTCCCCCCGCGATCAGAAGTGTCTACCCCCCGCTCCCAAGGAATTTGTCAGAACATTTATCAATCATTAAATGCCAGACTGAAACAAAAATTAAAAAATTGCTCAAACGCTAAAATAATTTATCAGATTTGATTGCAATAAAAACATATTCATTAAATAAACGCTTTATGCATAAAAATCAATAATTATCATAAAAAATTTCTAAAACGATATATATGTATATATATTCAATATATTGAAATTTTATCTCCTAAGACGGAAGCCTGTTTAAAACAAGGTTTTCACCAGTTCTTAAGCTCCCTCCCCCCCTTCCCCAAGGAAATTCTGATATGCAGACATGCCACTTTTCCGCAGAATCCCGCTTTTTCGGCACTGTATATTTTAACATTCCTGAGATCAATGCAAATATGCATTAAAATTTTTTACCTTTTTGGGGGTGTGTGGTTGGGGGGGGGGGAGCAGACGAAATACACAAAAAACAAAAACGGGAGAACAAATAGTGGCCGCCAAATTGAAATTGTTTTCGTTTTCCTCCGACCTTCTCTTTCCTCTGTCTGATCGCGCGCACCAAAGCAATTAGCGATGCCGCGGATGCACTATAGCGCTTAAATTACGCGAAAAATTAGAGATGGGACGCAAAAAAATAGTTCTTACGACGTCCCATGGGACGCGTAATTTTTACAGACGTAAAATCTTCAAAGAATCGTGAAATAAATGGGACTTCCGTCCAAGGACCTCGGAAAAATGTCGGTTTTCATCAAAAAATCGCTGAAAAAAGACCAATTTCGTCGAGGAATCACAAAAAAAAAAATCAAATTTTGTAGAAGAATCGCAGAAAGAAGAAAAATTTTGTCAATGGGCTGCAGAAAAAAAGACGAATTTCATCGAAAGATCGAGAAAAAATGGCAAATTTTGTCAAAGAATCTGAAAAAACGGCGAATTTCGTCGTAGAATCTCGAAAAAACGGCGAATTTCGTCGTGCGTAAATATGCTAGACAATTTTTCTAATGCTGATTTATTAAATTTAGGTTTTTGGACTTTTTTTTATATGCATTTAAAAAGTAGTTAAGAATATTATATATAAAATATGTAGAATACCTGATTTGTGATATATTGATTTTTCTGTGTCTTTTCTTTTCCCTAAACATATGATGTGTAAATGTGTATATACAGTTAGAAGAAAATACTGCATTGCGGTTGCAGACAGAATTTGATGTTAATGAGGCTTGTCGCAGACACAGTTAAAAATTTCTGCCACAGGGCTTCTTGTTACCTACCTTTATTTTATTTCTGTATAATTGCTCTGTATTTTTTTTAAATAAACATTGCTGGTTGGGGCTAGTTGATCTCAAACGAATTAGTAGGCCTCCTCACTTGGCTGAATCTGAATCTGTTCTGTCATTTTATGGTTCTGTCATTTTATGTTCAGTCTCTTCTTGTCTATTTTTTCTTAATTTCTTGTTTGCATGCTACGCAAACCCATAAATAAATATCTAATCACATGATAAGCTGTTGGACTTGAAAGAAATTGGTACGAAGGAAAAAGATAAAACTATCTGTTCGTGGAATAGTAACACGACTTAAATGCGAAAAAAAAATCTCTTAAACTTTAAAATCATAAACTATATAAATACTGCTACACTGTCTAGCATGATAATAATAACAATAACAATAATGATAATAATAATAATAATAATATTAATATTAATATTAAAGTGATGATAGGTAAGCAAATGTGCTTTTACAGTAAACATTACCATAGCCAACAAGATATATAACGGCCTGCTCATTTCGCTAAAAATCTCCGAAAATGCGAAGCGAGATTCAGCTTCAAACCCTCAACCATTTCATTGGACTACGTGGCGCAACCCTGTTCAAATTAGCATTGAATAAGCTGCTTATTGTTCCGTGCACATGATCATTGTTTTGGTTCAGGGTTTGCACGATTGGTCAGAATAACTTGGACAGGATTTCAGAGTCCTCTGGTGGGAGGCTTCATACATTAATCTCAAATAGATGGGCCGTAAAGATGTAGTTGGCTATGGCATTACACCAAGAATGTGATAGATTAGAATCTTTATCATTTATAAAATTTCTAAAATAACAGTAAAATGCTATTATTTTAGTTACTATAACGTAATATAGTATTATTCGCTAAGAAACTATATTTTTCTTTAGGTACTAAGAAACATAAAACATCATTCTATATAACGCAGAATGTATCCAGTTCAGAAATAGACTTGACGTTCTTGTGATTTCACCTTGAACAGGTTTCAGTGCTTTTTAACAGTGGAACTATCTATAGTAACTGCGTTTCATACAGAAAAAAAATAAATTAATAAAAGTAAAATGCCATTCGGAAAAAAATAAAAAAAAAGCAACTAAAAAAATTCCCAGAAATTTGTGATCTGATATCTATATCTTTGTCAGGTTCCCATTTTCTTTCTTTTTCTAATACGTTATAAGGTACCCTGGGGTAATAACGCCACGTTAAGGTTCTACCAATTTTAACGGCTTAGTTTTAGATTGTATTTTTCAAACAAATATAGGATCTGATACAGCAACTCATTGACTATCTATATAAAATAAAATAATTTAACAGATATGTATTCATAAAATGTAATGGCGTTTTTTCTTGACCAATGCTATTTGGCGTTATTACCCACTTATATGGGTAATAACGCCATGCAAACAAAACTATGAAATAAGATGGAATAATTGCATGTAGATTGCCCAATTCTAAAAATACAAACTCTATAAACTTAGAAATTGACAAATTGCATTCTAAGCTATTGAAAATGTTCAATTTTTTGTGAAAGTGTAAGAAAAATAAAGGTGTGGTGTGGAAGGAGGGGATGAGGCAAAAGAATATCAGACCGTGAGCTTCTTTTTGCTTAAAAAGGACCGCTTAAATAGAAATATGAGAAACATTGGACAGTTTTAACTGTGTTTATTTGAATCAGCATTTAGGATGTAGCTCGGCCACTGTAGGGAATCAACCGGGGTACTAAAGTCAAGGATTGGCGTTATTACCCCGGTATAGTTATTGCGCAGTACATTTTAAATTACAAATTATCTCGAGAAGATATCCAAAATCTTCAACAACAATTTAAAAGTACATGAAATGCACTACAAATTTATGTAATTAACAAAGTATTTCCGGATAAAAAGATAGTCTTCACATCACAAAACGTATCTCGCAAATTTTAGATCAAGCGTTAATTTTAGTTGTTTGTAAAAACAATAAGACCTAAAAATGAAACAAATTAACTTGAAGCTGTTTTTTGCGATTTATATGACTCAAAACCCTTCTGTGCAGAGCACATGGGTGTCATTTACCTGATTATTTCATAGTTATGCAAAATATAAGCACTTGGCGTTATTACCCCGCCTGGCGTTATTACCCCAGGGTACCTTATATGTATACAATTTTTAATTAATTTTCCAATCATTTCCAGCAGTAAAATTTTAAATGAAATTTTAGAATATTTTGCGCGTGATCTTTTTTAGAATATTTAGTTAGTATCATTTGCTTACTAAAAGTAGAACCAAAAAGGTGAAAAATGTCCATGCCAAAGATCGAACCCTGAGCCCTCGAAATAGCTCTTCAAGTGCTCTGGCATTTAAGCTACGGGGTCTATTATATACGGAAATACAAAAATTAAGTTAAAATCGAAATTACAAGAAAAAAATCCTTTAAATTACATTTAGTTAGAAGCCAAGAACTACGATTATGTTTGTTTTTAATAAAAAACTCAAAGGTTTATAGAATCGTGTAAATTATTTTATCTATTAAAGTGATCGTACGCTTTAAGAAATTTTTCAGGACTAATATCAATGTATATATACAGGGTGAACATAAAGTCCCAGCCCATTTTGTAGAAATAATTTATTCATGAATTTTATATTTCAGTAGTATTATACAGCATATTAGTACTTTTCAACGTGATGTCCATCAAGTTCGAAACAAGTTTCCCACCGGTTTAGTGTAGCTCGAAACACTTTTTCCAACATCCCCACGCTCATCATCCCCAATCGAAACAAGGCTTCACGGATATTCGCTACTGTTTCAGCTGACACAGATGGTCGACCTGTACGTTTCTCATCGAGCACACATCCCCCGTAAAGCATGGTGACGTCACTGCAACGTCGCTGGGAAGTCACATTGTGACTTTGTGACCATCGATTGTCGATGTGACGTCACGTTACGTCGATGTGAAGTCACAGTGACTAAAATGTGAAGTCGTTATGGCCGTTTTAGAGCTCTTTTGTGACGTTTCACAAAATGGTCACAATGTGACAAATTTGTGAAAAATGTGTTATTTGTGACTAATTTGACATTAACATTGTGACGAAACTGTGAGAAAAGCGACGATATTTAAATTGCCAGAAACATGTTTTTTAAAAGTAAAATAACATGCTTTGAAGGGTATTTATAAATTTCTAAAGATTTTTAAGAAAGTCACATCTCAGTCACAATGTGACGTCAGAGTGGTGGCATTTTGGTCACAGATGTGATGTGACCAAAGTGACTCACAGTGACGTCACTGTGACCTTGTATGCTATTAGGTCCGGTGCGCAAAAATTGTTCCCCATTTTTCGGGTATTTTCTCGTGTTGGAGCCTCTATTCCAAATTTTCTACGAAACGTCTCCCTGACCTCCTCGAAAGTCTGCCCACGCAAATGTGCCGCTACAACCGCAATTCTTTCTTCTGTTGGTAGCATATCCTCAGAGTATCATTCACCTGTAATATAAAATCCATGCATTATTTATTTCTGCAAAATGGGCTGGGATTTTATGTTGACCCTGTATATATATATATATATATTAGAAAAGGCATTCCAGGTTAAACACACTAAATTTCGCTTTATTTAAGAAGAGATTTTCTATAAGAAAATACTTTTTCTGAAGAATTTTATGGTCTTGAAATGTCGGAACAAGTACGAACCCTTCTAAAAGAAAAAACAAAAAGTTCCAAAAAGATTTTTAATTGGGACTTATTCTATTGACATTTATGTAATTGTTGTGGATTTTTCTACACTTGAAAAAAGTTTTGCATTAGAACACAACGTGTCCGTATACTTATTATAATCTTAATTACTGTAATTTTATTTGCATACATACTACATTTACTTAGTTGCTTTAATTTAATTTACATATTACATTAATTATAGGTCGCATTTTGAATTTGAGACAGACTAGAAGAAATAAAGATCTTCTTAGCGAGTTTAATGGCCCCAGCTACAAAATCATTCAAGTTATACAATTTTTTATGCTTGTTCTTTAAAAGTTTTCCGCCATTGCACATGAAAACCACATATGTTATATCTTGCATAACATATTCATATTTTTAGCAGATGCTGAAAAACAGTTTTGAATAATTTTTCAAAGAAAAATCGACTTTTATAGGTATTGAATGTAGTTCCTAAATTGTCTTAAAACAGCGAAAATATCTTAGAAGAAAAGAACAAGTTAGAAATTGTACGTGAATCGTAGCAAATGAGGTGCGTTCGCACGATAACGAAGTTTTAAAATATTCAGATCTTGCTGATATAGTAGAGCGTACTTTGGATACAGTATAGTGGTCGAAATCTTTGTGTTCCTGTAAATATGCAGGGAGTAATTTTTATTATACTTCATTAATGTATATCTTATTCATAAAATATGAAATAGTTTAATATAATTAAAGAACGCCCCAAACAATGTTTCCACGTATAACATTAATTAGTGGAATACATTTGTGTGACTCTGTAATTTAATAATAAACATTATTTGCATCACAGATTGTACAAAATGTATATTTTAGTACATACTTCATAGATTCATGTCAATTCTATTATGTTCAAATGAGTGTAACACCATTAAAATGCTTTTGAAATTTTTTCCCCATTGATCGTAATGTAACGGAATACTTTTGATTGTCCCTGTAATTGATCTATGTATCTGATTTTCATAACATTAGAAATGACTCGACAAAATTATGTAATAAATATACGTTTTAAATTTCAAATGATTAAAATCCATTTGAACCTTTTTTCCCCATTGACCATAATGTAACGGAATGCTTTTGATTGTCCCTGTAATTGATCTATCCATCCGATTTTCATAAAATTTGAAATGACTCGAAAAAATTATGTAATAATTATGTATTTTAAATTTCAAACGATTCGGTTGGGTAGTTTTTGCGTTGTTATATGCGGACAGACGGACAGACAGACGGGCGGACTGAGCGACAACAATAGGTGCTCGTATTTACATAATTACGAACGCACCTAAAAATGATAATTCTACTGGTAGAAGAAGAAAAGGGGGGGGGCAGAAAATCTATGCTTATCTATCCATTTCTTTTACACTAACAAATCCTCTGCAGTATTTATTTTTCTTCACAAAATAGCAGTTGATATTTATCTTCCTTTCATTTTTGCGAATCTAATTTAATGAAATATGTGTAAGAAATAAAAATAAGTGTAGTTAATTAAATGAAACTCTGTTGATTTCGCTTTTGATTTCAATCTGTGCAACTAAATTGTTTTAAATAATCTTCCCTTATGGTTTACTGAGAAAATAAATTAATAAACTAGTCTTGAATATTAAAGAACAAAAACGTAGAGAGAATAATTTAATTCAAAATGATATTTAACAAACAGAAATTAATAGATTATTAATAATTTAGAAAGACATATTTGAAATGACTTTCTTTTGACTTTCTCAAAACGTTTTATTGCTTCACTTGTAACTTTAGAGTCGTGAAATGCTTAAACCTGATAAGATTTTGAATATAGCTGATGCGACACTCATGATAATTTTAAGTTATATGATGAGATAATTTCAATTAAAAATACGCGATTAATATTAATTGAAAAATATTAATTAAAATATGCAGTTAACTCCTTGTTATCTTTGATATAAAGCACATTCCTTTATTTTTCACTTGCAGAAATTGCAGTTTAAAAAGTGTTTCCAATTTTTATTTTCATCGTATGAAAATCCATTTGCGGGAGAATAGTTATTATAAAAACAAATACTATATTTAATCTTTTATACAGTTTTTAGGTCTTATAAGTTACATTTAGAAAAACATTTTCTGTGCTTTAAGAATTAATACATTTAAAAAATGTTTTCTATGCTTTAACAACTGATACATTAAAAAAATAACACTTCTAAGCTTTAACAAAATGATACATTAACATTTTTTTCTATGCTTTAACAATAAATACATCAAAACTGCCATTATTCTATGACAGGAGATAGTATACACTTTCTTGGATGGCCGATTCAATGAATTTAAAGCAATAAATAATTCTAAAGATCGGGAGAAAGAATTTATCTATTCGAGTGAAGACAAACCAAGAAAAACTCCCAGTTTGTTGACGGTTTTAAAGAAGCATCTACAAATTTTCGTGAAAAAAGTTAAAAAATAGACTTTTTTCTCAAATGGCCGCCACTTTATTGATTTTCAACTTTTTGATTTCAAAGAACTTAAACATCGATACCATCTTACCTAAATATGCTTTAAACCAAAGATTCATCACGCAGTATATGAATGAACACTGTGAAAATAGCCAGACATATAGGTTTCGTGAGTATTGAGACTCATCTCATCAGTGTATAAAATTCACCGAATCTCACCCCCATTACATGCAAAATGAAAACCTAAATGTCAGCAAACAAAGCCTAAAAGACAATCATGTTCTAACAACGAATGAGATAATAACGGATGTGAAGCATCGTGACATAACGAATGAACCTAAAAAGATGAGATGTAAGGTAAAATTGAAGGTACAAGGTGATTCTAAATTTATGAATATGAACAGTTTCAAATCAGTCTAAATCTAAAAGAGCATTGAATTTCTTAATAAAAGCGGGGGAATCAAAATTGAAATTATGTCCCTCCCCTTAGTAATGAGAAGCAATAAAAATTTTCTGTAATCGTTTATTCTTTAGATAGTTAATTATTTCACTTATTTAATCTTTTATTTATACATTTTTTAAATCTCACTTATCATTTATGTTGAATTTTTTTATATTATTAATATTTTTTTGTTATTAAACCATGATTTTCATACATTTTTCAAATTAAAAAAAGAAAACTATTTATTTTCCTGTAGCACATATACATACTCTCTATCGTTTTCGAGCGAAATTTTAAAGAAATAATAGTATTAATGATGCAAACAATAATTAAACTTTTTTACATATTGATGCCATACAAGTTCTTTTCATTAAAATTTAAATCATAGACAAAATCGAAATTGATACAAAAATGTGTGAACGTCGTATCTCATTTTTATCTTTTCAATATTCTGAATAGTTTTTGGCAGAATAATAAGAAAAGCAGTTTAAATCCTATTCCTAGAAACTGCACATTTTAACATACAACAGCTTACTAATTGTATGAAACATGTTTGAATAAAATTTTATTTTAGAAAGAAACTTTTTTCAATTATTCTTTGCTTCGATTCATTAGTACTAAGACAGAGCATGGAAAGTTCGGGTTTCTGTGGTGCTTATTTTGATTATTTACTTTTCTGAAATATTTATTTAGTCACAAATACAAAAATAGGGTATCATCTTTCCTTCGACAGCAGATGAAAGAATATATATTTTTATGATAAAAATTGAAAAACTAGTCGTTGGGGGCCACCGTAATACTTACCCATCATGGATATGTATATGAAAATAAAACATGTGAAAACTATTTATACAATGCACTGCAATTCATAAACAAAATTTAAATATTGTTAATATACATAGTAATGCTATATTAAAGAACTGCTGATGTAGCAATTTCGACAAATTATATAAAACGCCAAACTACTCAAGTAGTACCGAACTGCGTAAAAGAAACATCCTTATAGCTCCAAAAATAATAATTCTATTAACTAACAATTAACTGCATCGGATTAAGTGTCTCATTTCCAATTAAAATATACTTCTGAATTGAAATTTGAATGAAATACAGGGTCATGAAAAATCGAAGAATGTGGAAAACAAGATTACAAATATCTCGGCAACTAATAATCCCACCGACTTCGTTCTATATGCAAAATGTGTGTTATTTTGTTGCCTTTTACGTCCATTCCTTAGAACGAAAAAATTCGAAATTTTTTATATACCTTTCATCAGAACGAATTTTTCGAGAGTCCGAAAAAAATAGTTCCGGATAATCGAGGTTGCTGATATTAAATAGGGTTCGTCCCATTCTTACATAGTAACTACATACAAAATTTCAAGTCTCTATCTCAATTTGTTCGGGAGATAGAGCGTTTACAGACAGACAGACAGACAGACAGACAGACAGACAGACTGACAGACAGACAGACAGACAGACAGACAGACGGACGGCAAAATTTTTTTTCTAAAAATATGTTTTTCGGAATCTCCACTATCTAAAATGTGTAAATCCGTCAAAAAAAATTTTTCGATTTTCAAAACGATTGCAAGACTTACCCTATACTACGTATGATGGGTAAGTAATAAAAAGCAAAAGCTGGAAAGTTTCCAAATTTTACGTTTTGCAATTCACTGAGGAAAGTGAGAACAATTTGCAACAGAGGATAAAATCATAAAGCTAATGCAGCAAAATTAATAATGCAGTCTAAATATTGTAATAAAAAGTTTACATTAAATAAATGCATTGTATGATTTTTTTCTGATATGTATTTCTATGCATTTACGTTATTCCATGAATTACTTATTATACTACAAAATAATATTATTAATAAAATAATAATAATTAGAAATAACTTTGAGAAAATTCAAAAACCTTATATAAAAAATGTTTAACTATTCGAAAAATAAATTTTTCATGTATTTAAGGATATTTCCAAGAACTGTACTAAATCGTCATATATATAGAATATAATATATATAGTCGTCATACAAATATAATATATATAGAGTACTAAATCGTCTAAATATATATAGAATACCTTAAAACGTACAGAGTGTTTTATAAAAAACTGAACAAATTAAAAATTTGATAACAAAACGTGGTACGTAAACAAAAAATCTATAAAGTTATTAACTTAGAACAGTAATATGTTATGTCGGAACTTTTTTTACTGTTCTTAATTGTTTTAATTCAAAATATATCCGATAGATGATGATGCGCTGTGTCAGATTATTTGAATGTCCGACTTAATGCATAAAGATTGATTATAATTCACTCAATGTTAAAAAATTAAAAACATATAAGACAGTTTTATTACAATCTAAATTATAATACACTGATTTTTATTATATACAGAGATCTTACAATTGCAACGGAGGATAAAAACATAAATCCAATACAGCTTAAATAACATTATAAAGTCTTTATTAAATAAATTCATCGTACAATTCTTTTCGTATATAGCTATCTGTATTTCTATGCATTTATATTATTTCATGAATTTATTATTATGCTCCACAAATAATATTATTAATAAAATAGAAATACTTAAAAATAATTCACATAAAATTAAAAAAAAAACTATATGGAAAATGTTTATTTGTTCGAAAAATAAATGTTTCACGCATTTAAGAATACTTCTAGTAACTGTACAATATAGTCATATATGTAGATTAAATATACAGGGTGATTATAAAGTCCCTTACCCATTTTGATGTTTAATAACTCATAAAATATTAAGATATATTAAAATTAATAACATAAATGGTTAGATAGGCTCAAAAAGTTTCATGATCCTTGTCAATGAACTTCCACGTGTGCCCCCTTCGTCGCACATGCTTGTTTTACATGCTTCGTCACACATACCGACATGCTTGCCGCTACCTGGCGTGAAATTGACTATCGAATTGATGGGCACACGTGGAAGTTCATTGACAAGGATTATGAAACTTTTTGAGTCTATCTAACCATTTATGTTATTAATTTTAATCTATATTTATTATTTCATGCATTATTAAACATCAAAATGGGTTCGGGGTTTTATAAACACCCTGTATATTGAATACTTTAAACTGTACAGAATGTTTTAAAAAGAACCGAGCAAAATAAAGTGATAACAAGAAGTGAAAAGTAAATATATAAATAAAACAAACCAATAAAGTTATTACCACAGACCAGTAATGTGTGATGTTGAAACTTCTTTACTATTTTAACTCAAAATATCACCGATAGATGATAATGCACTCTGTCAGATTATTTGAATGCTCAACTTATTGCATGAAGATCGATTTCAATTCACTCATTTATAAAAATTGGAAGGATATAAGACAGGGAATTATGCAGTGTAAATTTTATTAGACTGCTTTCATTATATAGTGGATTTTACAATAAAGAATAAGGTATTTCTTTTTATTTATATGCAACATATTATGGTAATTCATTATTCTAATCTTCAAAAATAGTAAATAATAATGTTAAAATTTAAATGATGATAATTCAAAATCATGTACAGAAAAATCTAAAAATAATTTATAAAATAAGTTTAATAATAAAAAAAAATTGTGTTTTGTAAATTTAAGGAATCAAGAAGCAACTTTTAAACATTCTTATATATAAAAATAATAAGGAAGTGTTGAGTAATATAATAAAATTACAATATGCAATAGACGTGTATATATAAAATAGCCGTGTAGATACACCTCTATTTTGAGATTTTCGATTGGGAATTTGCTAGTTTAAGACCGTTTTTGGAAAGCTTTAGCTACATAATTTAGCATTTAAATTAGTTATACATATGTGCTATTTCTTTTCAGTGAATTGTAAAAGTTGAAGCCAAAAACCCCACAAAAAAAAAGTGACGTAAAAGAAAATATTCTATTTTTTCGGAGCAAATCAACCAAATTTAATCCAAACATTGTAATCTGGATATTTCATCAACATACCGTATAAATATAAAGGTAATTGGATGTTTTATATTGCAGAACAGAGAGACTAACACACAAACAAACAGAAATCAAAATTTATTCTGATCTCCAAGGTAATCCTCTATTGAGGTTACGGCAATAAATCTAGTTCTAAATTTGTACCCTTTAAGATTATCAAAACCGTCTTTTGGAAGAACTTCCTTTCTTTCTAACCAATGAACAGGCCCTTACCTGCCGAGTTACCTCAGCTTAAAGGGATACCTGTATCGGGGCGGGGACCACCTAATTGCCGCTGAGCGGCCATAAACCTAATTCTTTCGCTTCGCATGTGATAATATCTCCAGAACTTGCTTCTCGTTTGAGCATACTTTGTTTTGCCGGTTCCTTAACGTTACACCCTGTTGTTTGTACTGCAAATGACTACTCAAGTTGGTCTCGTAATTTAGAACCTTGATCAGATGATGAGACCTTGACCTGGCAATGAGCCTCCAAAAGGCACCTTCACAGAGGGCAAGAGACCTTCACAGGCAACTTGGAAAACTTTGCCCCCACGACGGATTTTACATGTACCAGGCGTCATTAAGAGCATATATATTTTTTCTTTTTCTTTTTTAAATATATGTATCGCTTTTGCTTATAATAAATCCTTTTTTTGAAACTTATCATACATTTAATTTTATTCACTGTAAAACTATTTACCCTACTATCCAATCAGGTTTTTTTCTTTTCTTTTCTTTTTCTTTTTTTGTAAAATTTGATTAAAAAATTACGCAAAAGATTACATTTTAATGCTTTACAACTGGTGATATCCCATAAAATATTATTGCATATTTCATGTCAATAAAAATACTTTTACCTTTAAATTATCATTAAACAGTTAAAAATCACCAAATGTGAAAAATTCTTTTCATTTAAAATATATTACTGAAGGCTGTTGAGATTTACTCATAATTTTCTCACATTTATCCGCTAAAAAAATCAAGTACTACTTGCTTACGAGAATGCTCTAGAGATCATTATTTTATGCTTTATCTATCGGTTTTCGATTATTTACCCTATTAAGCTTTTGGATATTATTCTCAAACTTAAGTGCCGAAGGAATACACACAAATATTCCCCCTTCAAACGATTTTCTGTGCCTTCTTTATATTTTCATATCAAAAATACTTCTTTTTCGCAAAAATTAAGTTGATACATATGGCAACTGATCAGTATTTTGAAAATACTAGTTATGGCGATTATCTCTTTAACAGTGGATGATGGAATAATATTTCCAGTTACAAAATGCATTCAATTCAAGATATAGCTTTTAGATAGGACGAGTTTATTTTTAAGGCATTTCATGTATAAAGTAGAAACATGTTCATAGGTAATATTGAAGGAGAGAAGATACCTCGAAGAGATTGCAACAACTTACATTATATATTTAAATAATGTTTTGAAATTTATTGATACTGTTACCAATGTACACTATATGGCCAAAGGTGATCGGCCACTTTTAGATTTTAGACATTATATTTTGTTAAACATATAGAAAAATACATGAGGAATGATTCTCAAATTCTAATTGTGTAAATATAATAATACATGTCATACATTTCTCTGAAAAGTTTTCCCCGAAACTCCATAGGGGACCGTCAACAAATTCAAAAAGAATGAAAATCTTTTGGATAACCTTGTCAAAACTAATGTAGCAAAACGTTCAAACTGCATATTATGTTTAGGTGGCTTATTGTAATAAACTGTGTACATTTTTATGTATATAACATGTATACTTGACGGTAAATTAAGTTTTATCTTGTTAATTTCCAAATGTTTTGCTTATAATTTGCAGAGTTTTTAATATAAAATAATCTTCTTTTCCAAAAATATGACAAACAACAATGTACACAATACTTTGTTGTCAGAATTAAAAAAATAATAAAAATTCTATGAAAAATGAGCAGGTTTACTAAATAATTTTCATTGCGCATGCGTGAACACTACCAAAATTT
This sequence comes from Maratus speculifer, assembly GCA_964019185.1. Lineage (NCBI taxonomy): Eukaryota > Metazoa > Arthropoda > Arachnida > Araneae > Salticidae > Maratus > Maratus speculifer. The sequence goes on from OZ025292.1 coordinate 381,247,714, forward strand.
CATTTGTATACTGTGTTAACTACATATATAGAGCAAGTTTTGTGAAAGTCTCAAAAACATAGCTTGAAAATTATAAAAGTGATCATCGCTAGAATAAGCTCACAATCAGTTGTTAACAAAATGAAGTAAAAAATATGAAGATTTTGTATCAAAATATTCACGTGTCATATTGTGTATTTTATATTTACACTAATCAATGGATAAATTGATACAGCTCCTCATCTTTTTGCTTCATTTTGGGAATAAATTGTATTAAATTTTTAACAGTGTACCGGTAAAGAACATAGTAATGTACCCAGGGGTAATAACGCCACGTTAAGGTTCTACCAATTTTAACGGCTCAGTTTTAGTTTGTATTTTTCAAACAAATATATGATTTGATACAGCAACTCATTGACTATCTATGTCAAAAAAATAATTTAACAGATATGTATTCATAAAATATAATGGTGTGATTTCTTGACCAATGCTATTTGGCGTTATTACCCACCTATATGGAAAATAACGCCATGCAAACAAAACTATGAAATAATATTGAATAATTGCATGTAGATTGCCCAATTCCAAAAATACAAACTCTACAAACTTAGAAATTGACAAATTGCATTCTAAGCTATTGAAAATGTTCAATTTTCTGTAAAAGTGTAAAAAAAATAAAGGTGTGGTATGAGGGGGGGGGGGGGAGGATGAGGCAAAAGAATATCAGACCGTGAGCTTCTTAAATAGCTGCTCTTCTGAGCAGAGAACATGGGTGTCATTTACCAGATTATTTCATAATTATGCAAAATATTAGCACTTGGCGTTATTACACCAGACCACCTTATGTGGCATGCCAGTAAAGGATAATGCCTAGATTGAACAAATAGTATAAATAATATTGTATGCAGACAATTTTAAAGTAGCGTCTTTTAGATATGGAAGTAGAGGCTTCCATACATTCTGCATACTATATTCTGCATACGATATTATGCAGACAATTTTAAAGTAGGGGTTTTCAGATATGGAAGCTTGTACTTCAGTATGTTAGAAATATTCACATTATTTTCAGTGTTTAGACGAATTTCTCAAGATTCTAGAAGATTAAACAATCTAACATTAGTGCTCTTTTTTTTACTTGTAAATTCTTTATAAATCTTCATAAGTTGTTAGAAGAAAAATCTATAAGGACTTTATTTAGTAAAAAAAGTGTTTTTACTGCGTTTAGTACGAGAAAAATTCCATATTTATGATTAAACAAACTACTGAAACTACTTCAAACAATGTTGCATATTTATTCAATAATAAATCAGTAAATGGCAGAAGTATTTATTTAAAAATCGTTAAAGGAAAATACACCCTATGAAAAATTTAAATACCTATAACATACCTTTTATGTTAGACTTATTTGTTTATCTTTCGTGTCAGATTTATGGTTCCATTAAATGTTTGTTATTTGGAGCCGTGATATAGGCTGTTGATTGCTTATCTTATAGATAATCGTTATCTAAGTGCATCGTGAGTAAATAAACCAGACAAGATTGATTTTTGAAATCAATGAGTAAAGTAGCTTTTCTGTGTGAGTAAACATTGCTGTATTTCACGTTAAGTAATCAAGAAATATTTTATTTAAACATTCTTTAACGTTCTTTTAGTTACTGCCAGGATATATATCTAACATTTTAGAAAATTTCATAAAAATAGGATGTTAAGCAAGTGCAACAGACTTTCAACGTTAATAACCAAAGACAGAATATCAGTCTTAGTGACGTCATAGATCGAGTTTGGACTTAAACTAAATCAGAATAAATACCTATTTATTCGTGTACAACAAGAACTTTTTTCCCCAAAAAATAGGGCAAAATTCCTAGGTGAGCGTTATACACTCTTAAAACGAAAGAGCTGATTTGGCTTCTCTTGAAAGAGCTGTAATTTTTTCGATTATAAAAGAGTTGTTTTTCAAACGATTAAATCTTCTTGATCTAAATTGGTTATTTAAATAGCTCAACTTCATTTAAATTGGTTAAAACTCGAGTTATTTCAACTCTTTTTTGAGAAGCTGCCTTTCAACATTCAGATGAGTGGATTTCAGCTCAACTTGAGCTATTTTGAGGCTGACTTCTTAAGAGAGTACACGGAATAATTTTTTACTACTGGATGTAAGCACACGATATACATATGAATCAAGAAATGTATTATATGAAGACATAATCACTCGGAAAATCTTATTTAATTGAAGTATCACTGCCTCTTTATTTCTATCCTTGCACTTTTTTATACATTAACGTTATATAAACGCTATTTAGAAATTCTCACTGCTGTCACTTATTCTTACACCCCTCCATATGTCATGCACTCCCTACCCGAAATTTAAAAATGTATTTTCGCCTTGTTTTTCGCCTGATGTAATGTTTGTTTCGATTTTCCTTACTGAAATTCATTTAGTCATTCATTCATTTGCATATCAAATTTACAGTGCGCGTTGTGTACGAGATTGTAAAAAGTCGCCTTTTTTTCTTGTTAAGTACGGGGTGCTCGTTATACACGCGTGCGCAGTACACACTAGTAAATATGGTAAGCCTAAAAATAGAGCCGGAATAAAGAGCAAGCCTCAAGATTCGAGAGATATTTTGTAACATCAGACACAGTTATATTACAATTACATACAATAAAAAGACAATTACAATTAAAAATATAAGATAACTGCCCAATATGTGCTTTTACAATATAGTAATGTTTTGTTTACATATCCATAATTTATCAGATAAAAACTTCGAAAAAATGTTATACTATAAGAATCTAAGTAGTCCTTAACATAAATAGAATCTAATTCTGACAAAGTAAATTAACAGATAGGATAATTCAATTATTTAATAATTAAAAATTAATAAGTAAATATTGGCTATATACTAAATCAATCTATAAGCGAATAGCAAAGATATAGTGATTTAAATTAATTGTATATATGTAATTAAATGTATATAAGAATCCAATATGTAAGGGCTAATGCTTGATATACCACTTTTGGCGAGCACTCAATCGTTGAATGTTTAATTAGAAGTAATGGGATGCACATCGTGATGAGACAAAGAATGAATTTCTTGGAAATTTTCCGATTAAAATCAAACATAGACGACATTATTTTAAACAATTTTTTTTGCTTCACATCACAATAAACAATTCCACGAATACTTCGGTTTAAATTAAGTAACAACATAATATACGGTCATAATAAAAGAAGATGATGATATTAGAAGGTAAGAACTTCATCCATTGAAAACTTATGACCCCATCAGTTTACAGGGTTCTGTTTAACACACGAAAAAACGTAGAATATTACTTCTCAATTAAAAATATTTTCCTTATATATAAAACTGTGCACGAATACAGGATTTTACATCAACGTTTGGCGTTACCAATTAACATTTTAGAAAGCGGAATACTTACCAATACGAAAATTGTACGGGCGGAAAAAAATAAGTTCTTATAGTCTATCGGATGAATATCATAGGCAATAAGACTCTTGGCGCGTCGTTCGTATAGAATTTTGGCATATGGGAAAAAAATTAAACGTGAAAAAAAAATATTTATATATTAGAAACAAATGAAATAATAAAAAAGTGACGAGTTTTAGGGAGAGTGTTGCTTTTAACAAATTGGTTTTTTTTTTTCTCTAGGATAAGAAAATAAAGTATGCGTGGATTAAAGATATGGAATTAAAATATAATAAATCTGTTAAGATATTATTAAATGTCAGGAGAAAATTTAGATATTATAAGAATTTGGAAATAATTAATGGAGAATTTTTTTTTATTATTATTGCACACACACACAAATCTTGATTTTTTATTCCTGCAGTTATTTTTGATCAGAAAAATTAATTTGTTTTATTTAGTCTTATGTTTTCGATGGTTAAATAAGAAAAATTTCTCTCTTCATTTCTCAGTAAGAAATCGTAAGACTTAATATCTATATGATGCTGAGAAGATTTTGTCCTGCTGTGATTCTGTGGTTGTATTTTTATTCAAACTTGTCAACCATCCAGGGTCGCATGACGATTGAAGATAACCTTAAAATATCTAAAATCAGAGTTATTTTATATTTTCAAACAAAAATCATTCCAAAGGAACCTAATATTGGGGAGTTCTTAAAGAGTAAAAGACCGCATGATAAACAAAAAGCATTAAGACGATAATTTTTGAAAAAAAAAAAAAAACTATTTATATTATATATATATATATATATATATATACAGGGTGTCCCCTCTCAACGGTGGCCAATGGCTAATTTCTAAACCGTTAGACATAGACATATAGTTTCAATTGCAAAAATGCTTTAAAAAAGGCCAAGAATTGTTTTTTAAGCGATTTTGGTCAAAAAAAAAAAAAAAAAATGTTTTACTAAAAAATTGTGAAAATTAAATTTTTATACGATCCCCCGGTCCTATAAGTGATATTTAGTAAAATTTTCTCAACACTCTAGCAAGTAATACAGAAAAGGTCCCATTCATGTAACATTAAAATTGAACGAATTATGAAACTTTAAATTTCATGACTTAAACCACTTTTCTATAGCTGAAAACGGATGAGTTCGACTGAGCTTTAAGGGAACGTAGACTAAGTGCCTTAAAGTATTATAAAGGGAGTCGATTTCCAACGCTGTTCAAAGGCTACTTCCTAAACTATTTGTCACAGACATATAGTTCCAATTACAAAATGCTTTAAATGAGCGATTTAAATGAAGGCGCTGTCACCTTATAAGTTTTACGGTAGTGTTAATTATAATTAATTAACTTCTAGATTGGTTATTAAAATAACTGAAGACATGAATTTCAAAATTCTCTTTATCGAAAAAATCAAATTTTGGGAACTAGCGAAAAAACTTCAAATGCATCTATTGATTTTCATTATAAATTTTGAGATTGCATTGTTACAATAGTGGAGGTTTGCATAGACTGATAGAGAAATCAAAAAGCGATAAGTCGAGTTTTGAAATTCATATCCTCAATTGTATTTTTACGTATGTTTTATTTTGTAAGCAAATGAAGCTGATTCTTTTCGTGATTTTATTTTAAAAAGGTATGTTATTTTGATAAGCTTTTATTTTATTCATAGTTTTCGTATGTAAATTTTCCTAGTTCAAAACTTATACACTATATTGCCATTGATTATGGGACACTTGCGATTTTAGACATTTTACTAAATATCTAGAAAAATACATGAAGAATCATCTCGAAACTCTTAGTGTATAAATATAATAGTATACGTCATACATCTCCGTGAAGATGTTTTACCGAAACGCCATAGGGGACCGTCAACAAATTAAAAAAGAATGAATATCTTTTGAATAACCCTGTCAAAACTAATGTAGCAAAAGCGCTCAAACTCTAGATTTTGATTGAATGCCTTATTGTAATACACTGTGTTTATTTTTATGCAAATAGCATGCACATTCGCAGAGTAATTAAGGTTTTTATAAAAATGGTCCCAAATTTTTCCAAGTTTTTTCATTATAATTTTCAGAGTTCTTAATATAAAATAATATTTTTTTCAGAAAATATGACAAACAACATTGCACACAGTACCCTGCAATCAGAATTAAAAAATAATAAAACTTGTATGAAAAATAAATAGGTTTACTATATAATTTTTTACTGCGCATGCGTCAAAGATATCAAAATTTCATTTGCATATTATGTTAGCTAAATGTATAGAGCAACTTTTGTAAAAGTCTCAAAATCATAGCTTGAAAATTCTGAAAGTAATCATCTATAGAAAAGGGACAAAATCCGTTGTTTCCAAAATGAAGCAAAAAATAGAGGGATTTTATCCAAATGCAGTAGTACATTCCATATTGTGTATTCTATATTGACACTAATCAATGAATATATGGATACAACCCCTCTTGTTTTTGCTTCATTTTGAGAATAACGGATTTTCGACTTATTCAATTGACGATTATTGTCAGAATTTTCAAGTTATGATTTTGTGACTTTCACAAAAGTTGCTCTATACATTTAGCTAACATAATATGCAAATGAAATTTTGATATCGTTGACGCATGCGCAGTAAAAAATTATTTAGTAAACCAACTCATTTTTTATACAATTTTCATTATTTTTTAATTCTGATTACAGGGTACTGTGTGCAATGTTGTTTGTCATATTTTCTGAAAAAAATAATATTTTATAT